>JAVYIG010008194.1:0-92103 GCA_035222895.1 Strongylocentrotus droebachiensis | reverse complement strand
ATTCAATTGTGAATATTCACTTCCTGGTTGGGTCTAGACGTTATTCAATGCGTTTGTCAATTTTCAGAATGAACCAACTCCGCAGGCACATGATTTGTATTTGTATTTGTTTGTTTTTCGGCGATGGGCTGGGAATTGGTTTCATCAACCTTCTGTAGGCACATGGATATAATTTGTCATTGCTTCAACCCGTAAGGTCGTGTTAACCAAAAGCAAAATGACTGTATTAATTAACATTTGATTTAATTTCATTGATAACTTTTGTTTAATTCTAACCGGACAGGGTAAGAATATACTGGAAACTTCACGACAATTAGATTTTCAACATTATATTATATAAATTTGAATTTAATTGAAATGTACACATTTTAGGTATCAAATATACTTTTGGAGATTATTCGTATTATTTGTAAATCCCCCTTTCGCTCCCATACAGATTCTTTATTTTTTGAAAATAAGATAATAAAAGTTGAAAACTTGTACTTTTTTCAACTAGGTGTAGTTCTGTAGAATTAAAAAAATTAAATGTTTCCATCTGTTTTTCAATAAATTATTTTTTGAAAAGAAAAGCTCAGTCCATAATTACCCGACACTAGAGACCCCCCCCCCCCTGGCAAAAAAAGAAGTAACAAATGTTTTTAGTTTTTTGTTGCTGAAGGAGGGGGGGGGGTGTTGAGGAAAAAAAGGAGTGTTCATTCACACCGCCCACCCCCCCCCCCCCCCCCCCCGTTGAGTCAAACCAAAATTGGTCCCCCACCCCCTCCCGCTTATTCGCCGGCTGGCTGATTCGTCGCTAAAAAAAATTCTCACGAATTGGCCGAGCAAAAAAAAATGAAGTAGGTGCTCCTAGGACCCCCCCCCCCCCCCCCCTTCCCCAACCAACCCCAGCCTCCTGAGCGGGGCGCGATGTTCACATTTCCGGGGGCATACAAATATAAAATGTAGTGCTCACAGCTAATTTGTGTTTGATAGAAATATACAATTACAAAACTGCATACCTTTCTTATTCATATATCCGGTCATCTCTTTGCCAAGAATTATCCTGTTTCTAAAATAATATGTTTAAAGCGGGTGAAGCGAATGAGCGTGGTAATTTTTGATACAAAATATCTTTGCCTCAATATGTAGGAATAGTCAGGCACTTCGCTGCCTTAAATCCTAAATCATCCTGTTTCTATAAACGTTGTCAGAGAGCAAAGCGAGCGAGGAAGACATTTTGTAGGGCTCGAAAACTTAGGCTTGAAAGAATGGGAAAAACGTCTAAAAATCACAGATAGGTGTAATCATACAGCAAGAAGTGAAACTATTCTGCGAACTCTTTCACATTCGAGAGTCTCTTTTTTTTCTTCTTTTCTTTGACTTTAGCATTCAAATTTCCCGGGAAAGTTGTAATTTTGACTATAGAACGTTTAGATGTACTTCTTGATTAGAAGATAAATCAATCAAATATGTAATATTTTTAGATCACTACATTATTCTAGCAAGAACAATGAGCCCTAATTCGGTGGGCTAATACTTACGATTTCATCAAGAAAAGGAACATTAAACTTTCTAATGGACGGTGTATTGCCCGCGTTGTATAATTTATTACCTATGACTATCATCATCATCAAAGGCCTTTATTGACCAATCTATATAAAAAGAGCCATAGACATGTTTTTATCAATAAAGATTAAAAACATCAATCAAGGATAAACTTATTGACACAATCATTTCATAAAAAGAGGTAACAAAATTGTTACAAGTTTTTTTTCCATACTTTTTTCCTCCACAGGGATTTTATTGATTTTCATTTGCAACAAATTAAAAAGTTTATGGTCAACAGTGTATTTTGAATGATGCGGTCGGTAATGTATATACAAATAACTTGATAGTAGAAATAATTATCATGGTTATTTAATGACTCTTTCAACTTCGCTTTATATACATGGAATTACTTTAAATTCTGACCAGAGCGCATCAGTAAACGCAAATATTCCGCTGAAATAATTTGTTTAGATCAACAAAGAAATAAATTGAAATGATTTCACGCTACGAAAATATAATAAGGAATGATTTGTATTGGTTTATTGTGACAATATTATGTCAACATTGTTTCTCTTGTTTTTCTGCTTTTATACAAAAATGACCTTGTTACAAAGGTTTAATAGATTCCCTTCAAACTTGTTGACAACTTGTCGGTAGACGGCGCTATACTTGTTGCTCACGTTCAAATATCGACTAGAACCGAAATGTTATTGTACTGTGTATTGCCTAGTTTTCTAAGGTGAGCAGGCTACAATATAATTTGGGCTTAGCCTAAAAAAGGGATTACATTTATTTCATAGTGCAAATTAGCAGAAATTCAACCTAGCCTTCACCTTATTTTGAAAATATTGTAGCTAGTTGAATGCTAATCTACATTAGCACTACGTCTGACAAACCATTTTTTTCAATGAGTACTAGTACTAGTAGTAGTAAAGATGGTTAAACTTGAGGGGTAAGATGTTATGGTAAAATAGAGTGACTATTTCAGGATAGGCTCCTATCGACTTTTGTAGTTTCTACAATTTTCGCAAAATTACTCTCCAATGATTTTGTGTGGTCTCATTGCGACCAATCAGATGTCATTCAAGGAATTAATGATGGGTGGCGTTTTCGTCTATTATTAAAGCACAATGTCTTCCTCAATATAGAATAATGAATAAGACCTTCAAGGTTTCATCCATGTCAACATGTTTGAAGTGAAAAGCGCACCCAATTCTTATCGAATTTGAGCCGTTGTGCCCCCCCCCCCCTCCACTGCCTTATATATTATGTTTGAAAACTTTGAATTATAGTTAGGTTTTATTTCCACATTAACTGCATATGAAAAGAATTTACAAAGTAACGCATATACAAGGTAACAAAACATATATTCGACAGATACGTGGTATTACAACAGTAAAAAACGATTTTATGCAAGTAATTAAATACAAATGATGCTAACAATAATCTGCAGTAATGAGGAAGAAACATTGGAAGCATTATGCTTGTGATTAATAAGTTATCATTATTTTCCTCTTCTTCCTTCTCCTCTTTTCCTTCTTCTCCTTCTTCTTTTTCTTCTTGTACTTAATATCATTTCTATCATCAGTTTAATGTTGTTATTATTATTATTATCTTTAATAAGTAGTTCTTTTAATTTTCTTATCTGTCTGTAAATATTACTATTTTAACTTATTAATTTTATACATGTCTGTAAGGGACCCCACTGGAAATAAGCTCTCGAGCTTTCGTGGGTTATCCTGTTCAAGCTGACTTATTTTTGATCTGTTATTATTGTATATTGTTGTATGTTGGAAGCTTGTCGAATAAAAATCAATCAATCAATCAGTTCCCTTTATGTAATAATAATAATCAATAGGGTAGGGCTAAAGCTGTATGAAGATTCTCTTTATCTTCAGACCTAGATATAACTATTCATGGCTGTAGTCAGGACATATCATGGCAATTTATTATAAACGTATAATGGGAAACATGGGTTGAAGGTCTCTTATCAGAACAAACGGGGCATCCGTCAGAAGTAAAAATGGGTAGTTATCAGATAATAAAAAGCGTATCCGGACACCTACCCCCCGGATATCCACACCCGGATAACCAACCAAGTCAACTACCCCCCCCCCCCCCAGTAAACTACCCCCCTAGGACAACTACCCCTAGGACAACTACCCCCTACACTCTTATTTCCACGGAGTCAAATTTCACTCTAAATGGCGTCAGCTGGGAGTCAACTCTATTCCTAGTTAAAGTGACACGGATTCCGAATCAATTTGACTCGGATTGTGTGGCATCAGCTGAGAATTGACTCAATTCAGAGTCAAGATGACTCCTTTTCCGTGTCAGTTTAACTAGGAATAGAGTTGACTCCCAGCTGACGCCATTCAGAGTGAAATTTGACTCCGTGGAAATAAGAGTGTAGGGCAACCACCCTCTATGACGACTACCCCCTGAGACATCTACTCACGGGACAACTACCCCCGGACAACTACTTCCATAATAGTTGTCCTAGAGGATGGTTGTCATTGAGGGTAGTTGTCTGGGGGTAGTTATCCGGTGGAAGTTGTCCGGGGGTAGTTGTCCTAGGGGTAGTTGTCTGGGGGTTAGTTGTCCTAGGGGGTAGTTGTCCTAGGGTTAAGTTTACTTGGGGGTAGTTGTTCGGGGGTAGTCGTCCCAGAAGGTGGTTGCCCTAGGGGGGTAGTTGTCCTAGGGGGTAGTTGACTGGGGGTGGTTATCCGGGGATGGATGTCCAGGGTGTAGGTGTCGTAGAACCACTAAAAAGGGCACTTTTTCATGAATAAAATGGGGCGCTTCGGATATTTCAAGGGGCCACTGGCTAGGGCCCCTACCCATTTCTTGGGGGAAGTTGTCCTAAAGGTATTGTATAGGAAGAAATCTTCTTCTGAGTTAATCCCTCCACTAAGTTGGAGTCAAAATAAAGTAAATGTGTAAATCCAACCGGTTAGGAGCTTTGTATAGCATTAAACGACAGACATCAATTTTGTATAGAGGCTATGTAGTAAAAGGGTTGCTGGCCTTGCCCTTCCAGAAGACCTTGCCTTCCATCTCATTGTACAGAGACTCCAACATGCTCTGAATGCATGGGTCTAGCTTGGATCAAGGAGTTACTCCTTGCTTGGATGCACCTAGCTTGTAAAACAGGCCTCCGTGCCAGCTAGACCGTGTCCAAGGCTTTTTCTGCGTCAAGAATAAGGGCTAGGTATACCGTATAGGTGGGTAGTTTGTGGAGAGTGTTAAGTTCGATAAGAAGCTCAAGTGCATGAGAGAGGTGAGAATGAAGGAGTACTCTTTCCGAAATCCGAATTGTAGCTCGTCTGGAATGTTACTGATGTAGAGCTGGCGTTCAATATGGGATTTAAGACTTAATTACACAGATGTCAAGGTTACGCAAGTATGAGCCCTTCTTTGAATGCTTTGGGGGCAGTATGCATGATGCAGGAAGGTGTTGAACAGTGTAAGTATGAGGTGACGAGAGGTATCTCCAAGGTTCTTCTGATGTTCAAGATAAACATTGTCAATGCCAGCTGCATTGCCAATCTTCAGAAGTTGAATGGCCTTGTTGATGTCTTATGATGTGAGATATGGATACCATTACAAGTCACCACATCTTGACATGGTGAGGTACATGTACTTTCCAGATTTTTTACTCGCACACGTAGTTAGTCGTCAGAGGGAGTCCCAGTGCTGGGAGACGACAGGGAAGTGAAGTAGAGTTGCCACCCATAAAAGTACCATATCGTCACCTTCATAAGTTGATCTTCATAGGCAGCTAGTCCCCGTTGCACAAAACTAACCATATTGGTGGTAACTTTGCCATCAATGGTAACTACCATCGAAACCTTGATTTTGATTGGCTGTTGAGCCCTGTTACCATGGTAGTTGTCATTGATGGCAAAGTTAACATCAATGGTAAGTTTTATGCAACGGGGCCCTGTACAGGCAGAGTCGGAACCACGGTTCATTTTCACAATATGATAAAAACAACTTTTTGTTGGAAGATGAAACTGTTTCAATTTCTGTGAAAAGGTCATTTCTCATTTGTGCTCTAGATTTGCGTATAGACCTCCTAAAAGACTTCTTGGCATTGATGTGACCTACCTTGGCTTGATCTTCATTGTCGGAACAGGGTAGCAGCAATGCCATCCTAGCTTCCTTAGCTATATATTGTAGGGGGAATTTTCCTGAGTAGAATGTCCAGCGGGTAATTGTCCTGGGGGTAATCGTCCCTGGGGTAATTATCCAGGGGTTAAATGTCCAGGCGATAATTTTTCCGGGGGTAATTGTCCCAAAGGTAACTGTCCAGGGGGTTATCTATCCGGGGTAACTGTCTAAGGGGTAATTGTGCAGGGGGTAATTGTCCCGGGTCTAAAACCTTCTCGATACTACTTCTCCTTAACCTCATAGTATATACGTAATTCAAAATTAAAAAAATCAGAATAGAGGAGCTATGGGTTACAACGACCTTCCTGTTTGGGTTCGAGCGATACAAACCCTAAATCTCGTTTTTTTTTCACCGTGAGGCACCGACACTCTCCCTTGCTTGCCTGTTTGACTTCTGTTTGAAACAGTTTTGTCTTACTTCACTATATTATCGTCTGTTTCAAATTCAATAGTTAATATTTCTGTATATTTGTTCAAAAGATAAATGCTTACCAAACGTGTATAATATATTTATACCATGAATCTCATTTGCTCCGTATCAGTGGGGGGGGGGGGGGGGGGGGGTTCGTATTACAATATGTTCTGTACCCTTATCAGTTTTGTATTTATTAATCATATAATGTATTTGAATGTATAACTAGTTTTGTTTGTTTTTCTTTTGTTTTTGTTAAATGAATTTCGTATAAATGCCTGGCATGACTGAACATGATTTATGACTACGTCTAGCTATGTTGACTTAACTTATATCGGTGGTTCCCCATTTGAACTAGTTTTATTGATGGATAATGTAACTATTCGTAGTGCATCAGGGAACTATTATTTTTTTTGAGTGGAAGTTTGTCGTTTATTTCTCTGCGTGAGCAGTGCCGTTTTTTTCTTTTAACAAAATTCCTTTATTAATATATTTGATTTGTATTTCTGCGCGGCACAAAAGAAGCAGTAGAGCGTGTACCCATAACTAGCTTGGTTGTTGGGGGCATAGAAATGTGTGAACATTTCTTCCGTTCAATTTCCACACGCGGCCAGCCGGACGCTATGCTAATAAATCATTGATTCGTCCGAGCACTCGATTGTCTACTTATATGGATCCCACGCTCTGAAAGATATCTGCCAACCATTCACATATTCTGTAAACTTTGACAAATCATTTGTCACTCTGACACTAGTTTAGTAGGAGACAATTGTCTTATATATATAACAAAAGAGGGTTGGCTTAACATAGCGTGGCCGGATGCTGAAAAGTTGAGGACTAAAATATGGAAGGGAACATACATCTTGGCTTGTTGATAGTAATTCTGGTAAGTCAATGCTGGTCTATTACTATTTCATTAGAGTATAGATGATGTCGTTTTTATGGACAGAAAAATCTGTCTGCTTGCGCTCTGGAGGAGATTTTAAAAGTATAGATCAGTTCAGGCGCGAACGCAGAGGGGGGGCCGGGGGGGTCGAACCTTTTTGTGTGTTTTGGAGGAACCCCCCCCCCTCCCTCGATGTTGTTTTTTTTAATTAAAAAAAAAATTGTGGGTGACCTAAAAAGAGGTGACCTAACCCCCCCCCCCCCCACCTCCAAACGGACCGAAAAATCGATCGTTCAATTTTCAAATTTCGGGACAAAAAAAAGTGCTCTTACCCCACTTTGGTGCGTGAAATGTACCCCTTTACCCGACATTTTGGGAACACGCAGCACAATTATGAATATGTTATCATTCGACATGGTATTAGTTACCTGTAAAATGAAATATAATTGAATGTCACATAAGTTATAACTTTTTTATGAGAAACTACCGAAGTCGGGTATCCTTTTTCTTCCCCTTTTTATAAACAAAAGCTGCGTAAATTATTTGACTTTTCTATCCTCTTTATTACAAAACAGATTCTCATTTTCAAATTTTCTGACAATTCTACCTTTAAAAAAATAACTTCGTGGAAGATTGGACTTTGATCCCTCTTTATTTCAAAACAGTTTCATGCCATACTTTCTGACAATTCTTCCTTTTGAAAACATATGTGCATGAAAGCGATGAGATGTGGGATTTTCACCCCCTTCATGCAGTCAACTTTTGAACTCCAAATTGCCTGTGAAATTGAAACTTTGTTTCATTAATTGTGTTTATTCTGAAGTAGGGTTATTCTTCACTTCTGTTGATCGAAACAAAATTTGAATAAAATCGGAATTTCAGTTATTATTTTTTTCGTATCAAGCAGTAGATCATAGATCAATCAAACATAATAAATCTCACCAAAAGTACTGGAAAGAACACAAAAGAGCATTAAGCAGTTGTGCATAGATAGCTGAAAAAATAGCTCTTGAATACTGAAAATTACATACAAATCACTGCATTGTAATTTCGCTTACACTTCAGTGCAGGAAGTCTTAAAAGATCACCAATGAAATGAATTTTTTGAAAATTACATTGGTGTACATCTAATAATAATAATAATAATAGGCATTTATATAGCGCCGCCTATCCAGACAATTCTATTCCAAGGCGCACAAGAAAAAATAGAAAGAATAAGAGAGCTTACCCGTGACCAAAGTATCCCTGTTCAAACATTGTACATTCCTGCACGAACGTCATGCAACGACTACTATCTGGGTTTATTTACATTAAACAATGTGCAAATAAATATTTTGAACTGTGAAGGTACTGAAGGCAATTCTTTATTTGTTTTACATTTGTTGTGTCCTGTATTATTAAAGCGAACTTTAAAATATGTGATATGAGGCGATCAAAATGGGCCAAAAAATGATTGTATTATGTACCTGTGTACACCAAAAGGTCGTTCAAATTGCACAATTAGATGACAGATTGGTATAAATCATGGCTACAAGGAACACTTTTGCTATTTAATCATTCCCAAAGTTCCAAATAACTATAAGTAAAATTACATGTTGTAATCTTAAACGTAGATGTTACTTATAAAATATGAGCAATTGAATTTGAGTACTGACCATTTAATCACACCGAAACACTAAATCTTTGATGATGGAAGCACTTGAGAAAGGTTTATTTGAAATAATCAAAGGGAAAACAAATTGATTCATTTTTGCTGAAGTTCACATGCACTGCACATAGAAATTGATCTATGGGACTACAAGTCCACATGGTTGGAAAGTTTGGTTCAAACTTTTCACCTATTTCTATTCATACGAAATATGAGGATCTTTTAAGAGCAATCCTTCTCAGGAGAAACAAGTATTTCTACAAAGATATTCATAAAAAATGTCATACTCAGAATGAAAATTGCAAATAACTGACGACGGATAGTCAACCTGTTCGAAACGTCGAGCCCCTCCAACTATCCATCCTCTCTTATCAGCGTTACATTATAACTATAAGCTCAAAGAAAAATTACCAACAGTCCTTTTTAGGACTACATGCACTCAAGAAAGATTACCAACAGTCCTTCTGAGGACTACCAACAATCCTTTGTAGGACTACACACACTCAAGAAACAGTACCAACAGTCCTTCTCAGGACTCCCCAATCCTCTCCAACCTCTCACATGGTGCTACCGTAATCCTACTGCATATCTACATCACCATGCAAGCCGATACTTATAAGCAGCATCTATGAATGAGAAGCTCTCAAATTATTTTTCAACTTTACCAGAACTCAAACTTTCTCTTTAAAGCATGCATACATGTATATTTGCATTGAGAAGCAAATTATTCAGGCTGCCGTGGAAGGGCATCGAGGTATAGAGGTTATCCGACAACAGCTTGGACAGATGCAATAAAGGCCTGGTTAGGTGGAAGTATGGGAAGAGCTACAAATATAGGTAGAGATAGAGGAAGATGGCGAGTTTTAGTGAAGGCCACAGCAGTGTCTATGGGCACCATCTGAAAACGAGAGAGAGAGAGAGATGTATATTTGTTCTGTGATCTATTTTTTTTTGGAAATTGTCATGAATGTTAACAAATCCAGCTATGTTTATTTTGTCTGGTCCTTCAGAAGCTGTACCTTATATACTGTAATTCTGTCAATCCTTAAAGAAGGTTCTAAACCTGCGGTATACATGAAAAATAACGTATACATTGTAAGTAGTTATTACTAGCATGCTGCATGTCGCTTTAAAAGAAGAAGGAAAAAAAAGGAAAGCTGACCTCACCCCCCCCCCCCCCACCAACGAAACGATCGGCCAATTTTGCAAATTTTGGGACAAAAAAAAAAAAAAAAAAAAAAAAAAAATGTGCCCTTATTCAGCGGCTGGCTGAGTCGTTGCAAAATTTTCGGCGTGATTTTCAAATTTTAACCCCTCCCCCCCCCCCCCTCGAAAAAAAACCTGCGTACGCGCCTGGACCAATTATTGATGTGTTGCTCAGTTGTAATTCAGAAGAAGGAAAATAACCCCGATTTATTAAATTCCTAATTCAAAGTAATTCCATTCTACTACAGAGCCCTTTATCTCTTTTAGACTGAGAGGTTCACAAATCAAAACCCGAGCTAGACGTTCACAAAAGTGTTAAATTCCAAAGTCCAAGAACTTGAATTGACTAATAAGACATGTCTGAGTGCCCCCCCCCCCCCCAAACACTGTAACCCTGCACTAACCTGTTTTTATGTTCTTTTGTTTGATTTACAGTTTCGCAATCTGCAGGACTCTGTGGCGATAGACGCACCAGGTAAATCTAAAGGATGTGATACTATGCCCCTTTGGCAGCCAACATCAAATTCTGGAGAACTTTGCAGGAATTATGAATATGTCATGTATGTCCTATCTGTGCAATTTAAACGTTAGCAGTGTCCTAGTATTCGAATTATCCAAGGAAACCTGTTTACTTTCTAGACTTCCCTGTCAGCATGGTCAGACTCTATTAAGTGACTGACTGACATCTTTTTTTCCTTGGTAATAGCATACATGAAATGATCTGTAACAGGTACATGAGCATTTGTCTACATCAATAACCCACTACTTGTATTGGTAAAATTAAACTGATTGAATCTTTGTGCAGCACAAAACGTGCGACCATTCGGTACAAGGGTCTGAAAATCAAAATATTACTTAGATGATTGCAATCACTTATGTTGATATGACAACTAATGGTCGTTATTTTATACACACACAAACAAAAAATCCATTTCAAACCCTTTCGTTTTGAGGGAAGTTCAAAATAAGTATTTGCTTTCAAATGCCGTTGGACTTTTCATGTTTTGACCTGCAAATGGAACATAGTACCTACCTTACAAAACATTGAATGGTCAAGCCCCAAATATTATGTCTGAATTATTATCTTTAAATTCACGTCCATATACATATAACATAGCTTACACATAAACATAAGTAACTCTTGGAGATTGTGCTTTCAGTTGCGCTGCTCTAAAGCTTTGGAATAACCTCTCCCTAGACATAAGAAAAGTCTATATCTGTCGCTGTCTCCAAAGTTGTTTTCAGGAGCTTTTGAATATTGTTTCAGTGTGTGTCTGTAAACTAGCACTGTTGGGAGTTTTGTTTTCGTCGTTTCGTTGTTTTGAGCGCAGTTACATATATTTATGTAGTAGCTGCGCCATATAAATTGATCTAATTATTATTATTATTTATTAACTGTGTATATGAATTTATATAAAAACTGACACTATGAACATGACGGACAAAGAAAGAGGACAAAATATACAGTTCCTCGGGAAGACAAAGGAACATCCCTTCACTGCTATTATGTAAAAATGTGTAGAACATGGGTCACATGCATATTCACCTGTTCTACACATTTTTACATAATAGCAGTGAAAGGATGTTCCTTTGTCTACCTGATGAACTGTATATTTTGTCCTCTTTCTGTGTCCGTCATGTTCATAGTGTGACATTCTGGATAAAATACTGACTTAATTTAAGTATTGTATTGAATACTGGCCGAGGGTCCTGTTTCATAAAACTTGTTATCAATAACAAATGTTAAATCTCTATGACAAATCATTTTTTAGCCAATCAAATACCACGATTTCAGTAGCTTATAACAATTATTGTAACGGGATTGCACACGCTCTATGAGCGCGTTCGAACGCACTAAAAACAAGATGAGGACGAGTTGAACTGTCTCTGAATGGGGTGGTCGGGTTACAAAGTAGTTAGAACAGGTGGCGAACTAGTTAAAATGGGTTTGGACGTATTGGTAACGAGGTAGAACTAGTCAATAATGAGTTTAAACTGACTACGGACTGGCTTGGACTGCCTGGAAATGACAAATTTACCCGATCTGAACTTGATATGAACTGACTGCATGTGGACGGGTTACAGACGAGATGAACGTATTGGGGACTGTTTATGAACGAACTAGGATCACATTATTTACACATTCTGCCCCAACCACAACCCGTTTCACGATTTTCTAGAACGGTTCCAGAACGTAGTGAGAACTAATTTGGTAAGATGGGGTTTTATGTACAAGCGTTTGGTTCTGAGGAGTACCACGTACGGTGTGACTGCAGGAAAGCACGAATAAATGTTAAATGGATAAATAATGATGATAATAAGAATAAGAATAATGGTCATGTTGTTCGTTCTATACTCAAACAAGTACCATACTACTTAATAACAACTTACTTCAGAAGGTACACAAGGTACGGGGCTCAAATCCCAGCCCGACAATTCGACCTTTAAACGAGACAATAATCTAAATTTGCTACTCTCCACCCAGGAATATCATTATTATTATTATTATTAATATTATTTACTTGTACATCTACTCTGTAAACAACTTAAAATAAAGACAAAAACAAGCTCTATGCAAAATAAAATGGAAAGATGGGTTATTAGTTTTGTTTTAGGTGGATTGATTTTCTCCTGTATAAATTGAGCATGGTACATTGTTCCAAATTCTAGAAGCAGTTACACTAAAGCATTTTTTGAGCAGCAGAACAGATTTGATCTGATGATTACAAGAATTGTCACAAATATAAATGTTATCTTGCTTTTTTAATTTTTCTGCACGTTAAGCTATTGTCACGGTGGAAAATGAAGGAAACACTGACTCTCTGAGAGTGACATGGACTTCTCCAGCTGATGCTACAGATCATGTGGTCACATGGTCTCTACCTGACGGCTCTGGCAGCGGCACATCAGGTGATCTTAGCGGAACAGCGACTGAGTATATCATCGCTGGTTTAACACCAGGGACGCTGTACAATGTGACAGTCACGGCCCAAAATGTAACAGGTGACACTAATGATGACAGTGGACAGGGTAGAACGAGTAAGTCTCAACATCAACAGATACATTTAATTAGCCTGTATTCTAATAAATCTTAAACCTAAACGCTCGGCTTTAAAGCTTTTGTTCAAAATTGGTTTTAACAACGGAAGTTAATCTGAGGTCTACATTTTCATTTGTTAAGATGATTTTAAACTGGGTTTGGTTTTAACTGAATTAGTGAAGCATGGACCAAAAGCAGGCGCGTACGCAGGGTTGGGGGGGGGGGGTTCGGGGTTAACCCCCCCTCGAGTTTTTTTATGTGTATGTTTTGTGTATGTTTTTTGTGAAAACCCCCCCCCCCCCTTGATTATTTTTTAATTTTTTATTTCTTTTAATAAAAAATAAAAACAATTATGCCAATGGCTGACCTCAAAAAGGTGACCTTACCCCTCCCCCCCCCCCCCAACGGAACAAAATGTCAAATTTTCAAATTTCGAGACCAAAAAAAAAAAAAAAAGTGTCCGCTTAACCCCCTCCCCCTCCCCCCCCCCCCCCCCCCCCCTGAGCGACTTTTCGGCCGGCGCGATTTTTTAAATTTTCGGGAGCAAAATAATAAACCTGAGTCGTTGCGAAATTTTGGGCCCGATTTAACCCCCCCCCCCCCCCCTTGAAAAAATCATGCGTACGTCACTGACCAAAAGTATGACTTTAGTCATACTGTACTCTCAATAAACAATGTATAAATAGAGAGTCATAATGATAATAATAATAATAAAGATAATGATGATGAAGATGATGATGATGAAAAGGATAAGGACAATGATAAATCATATAAAACAATTATAAAATTAATAATAATAATAGTAATAATAATAGTAATAATAATAATGAAAACGACAATTATAACAAATAATTTGATTTATATAGTGCATTTTCCAGAGGATTCAAGTTGATTTCCCATAGTCTTAGGTAGGCCTGGGAATTTCAAGTATCTTTGTATTCTTCTCCTTGTCTGCAGAACCTTCTCCTGTGTTGAATCTCTCTGAATCCGGAGCAACACACGATTCCATCTCAGCCGAGTGGAACAAGCCTAGTGGAGCGATAGACCGATACATCTTCTCATGTTCAGAGGGTACAGAAGACCCACCTTCACCAATAGCGGAAGATGGCAGTAACACGTACCAGGTGTCTTGTCTGGGACTATCTACTGCCGGAGCAGACTACACTATCACTGTCACATCACAGAGTGGAGTTGAAAGCAGTGATGAATCTACCATCACCATCACAGCTTGTAAGTTCTCTGAAAATTGTCAGTGTCTAGTGAGATCTTTTTAAGTGCCTGTTGGCAGCTCAAGGCGCCATCTCTAATAGCTCTCTATACTGAAATCCTCAGTCCAAACATGTTTTTTGGAAAAGGAAAGTGTCCAGTGGGACTCTGGAAGGTACCTGGTGGCAGCCCCTTTACATACCGAGTACAACCCCTCTATGCCTACCTCCAATTCATTCTGAAAACCTCTGAGCATGAGCGAAAGGAAGGTCTTAGGTTTCAACGCAATTCAAAGAAACAGTTATCACCCCATCCACAAAAAAAAAGAAAAAAAAAGAAAATGTGATTCGTATTATGTTCATTTCATGTGTTTATGTGTGCAGGGCCCTAAAGAACAACAGTGTCAAACTAGTCTACCATGGGTTTAAAAAAAGACCGACACACAAAAAAAAAAAAAAATAGAAGGTAACATTGAGAGTTCATTCGAATGAAATTGTACTGAAATGTACTATTCCTGCGTGTTATTATTTTAATTTTTGTTTCGTATAAGTGAGTTTAGACTGAAGGTTAGTATTTGCCTGTAGATATGGATCTAATGTATTAACACATATTCCTCCATTTTGTCCAATAACAAGCATTTATTTCCAAACTCTTTTGTAGTACCTAATATGGTACATATTGAAGCAGGTGATGCTACAAATTCATCCTTAGTTGCCACTTGGAACCATCCAGAAGGAGAGATAGACTCTTTCCAGGTGTTTTGTTATGAAAATGATACAGCTCCTGAGGAAATTAGCAATGTGGGAAGCAACGTGACCTACGAAGTGTCTTGTGAGAGTCTACCCACCGCAGGGACTGGTTATAGGTTCTCTGTGGTTTCTAGCAGTGGTAGTAAGAATGTGACTTCAGAAACTGCGATGTACACCAGTAAGTTGGGAGCTTCCTCTGGCATCATATTGTATTATTTGCATGCATCATCTTACAGTATTTCGCTGATCTCTGTACCACTTTGCAATAATTTTGCTGGTCCCCATGCAGCACAATCAAGCGATCCATCTTCAGTATCTACATGAACATCTTTGACAGCACTTCATCACTTGCATATCATCTGTTTTTTTTTTAATAGTATAATCTAGCAACCATTCAACAATGGATTCAACTTCATTTTCTACTTAAAAATTCATTACAGTTATGGTTAAGTCCACGTTGATACTACGAACAAGCTGATATTTGATAAGAAAGTAATGAAAGAAATCAGTCTTCTTCTTCTTCGTTTGGTATTATAATGGCTATTAGTCAAATTTGACTATTGTTGCCAATTTCATCGCAACTCTTTCTTTTAATGTCTCAGTAAAATCTTTTTTTTTTTCCAATCTCATTTTAATATAATAATAGTCATAGTCTATCCAGTGTTATGTAACAAAAAGAGAATAATTTCTCAACTTAAACCACTATCCGCACACAGTTCCAACTCACGCTGGCCCTGTCCTTTCTATGATGCCTTTTTACCAGCCCAGCGAGTTAAACTCAACCTAGGTCACTCTGACATATACACTGTAAAAAAATAATAGTCGAAATAACTCAATAACATTGAGGAAAAGAATTGCCTTATTTTTATTAAGTAAATATTACCTACGGCATCTTAAGTAGAATTTACTTATTTTGCTGAATAAATTTTTACTCAGTTAAATCGAGTTACATTAACGTAAATAATTTAAGTATTGTAATCATTTTAGATAATTAAAAAAAAGCTATGATAGGATTACATATTGCACGATTTGGTACCCATCTAATCTAACAATTAACATCCACTAATCATTCACTACTTCTATTTAGATTAATCACTAATCACTAACACTACTTCTATTTAAGATTTAACCGTATATATATATCTACCACCATCACAAACTATTACATACGCTTCAATTCGACACATATTGAAAGGCTCCAAATTTTATATATACTTGATCGTAGCATCTTAAAAGGAAAATTGGTTGACAATTTCCTGAAATATCAAGTTTTGATTTGTTTTGAACTGGGTAACAATTAAAAATTGTCTTGTCTTTGCTTAGCCATGTTAAATGAATTAGTAAATGTTTTAAAGTCCTTAAATTTTCATTCAACCACAAAAAAGAAATGTTTTATTTAAAAAAGAGTTTAATTTGGTCTTAATGAATATTCATAAATTATGTAAATATTTCTATTACGCACTGCATCGGTCCTTACTTTAAAAAGATAAGAATAATCAACATAAATTGTTTGAGTAATACGTATAATTTCTGATTTTGAGTTTAAATTACTAAATTAATACAAGCTGAAATTACTTAAAGTTTTTATGTATTTGATTTTACTTAAATATTCCACGTATGTTCTACTAAATTGAAAATTTGAGTTAGCAAGACTTAAATTTAGTGCGTAAGTGGCAAAACTAATGTTTTCAAGTAAATTCTACATGAAAAAAATACGTAAAAATTACCAATGAACAAATTCTTTTTTACAGTGTAGACAGGGGGCGTCGTGTACCTGTATGTTTAGAGTCAAAAGTAAATGGTGACTGTGATTTATCTCTGAGCATTTTTTTTGGAATTCATTCTTTACAAATTGTTCATGAATTTACAATTTCCTTCTTGTTGATGCCCCTGCATACAATTATATATTCAGGGCAGAGGTATAATGAAATAATTTCAATATTTTTACAAAATACACAAGGTAGGTGCGTCGTAAGGTTTATGCCAATCACATAGTTGTGTTCATTCTGCCCCAACGGAAAAATCTACGAAGTTTCTAAAGTCTTTTATCAGATATTTTTGAAAGTTTTACTGATTTATCTATTTTTTCTGCCTTTATTTCATCCACCTTGATGCCAAGTTTCCCTTTAAGTAATACATTTTCCCCCATATTCCCATCACATTATTGATGTTATACTGAGAGGTGATTGGGAGATTTATGCATTCCAATGTCTTTGATAGAACATTTCTTGTTAAAACTTAATTGACTGATTCACCATTTTCATATAAACACGCAAGGTCAAAGAATGCAATAAAATGGTTCTTTCAAATAAAGTCAAGACAATTACATGTATCAACTTTGATTTGCATAAATAGTGCTTTAAAAAAAATGTTAGAAAAAAATGATATATTGATATATTTGATTTATTAACTTGATTGATATATTTGGAGGGGGATGTTTTTGTGAGTCTTTTAGTTATAACACATGTAATGCCATCCTTGCAGGTAGGTTATGCTGCTTAGATAACCTGTAATCAAATCAATTGTTTGTTTGAGTTCACCAATGCTCTGTAGCCACTGGGTGAATTGTTTCCGTAACCATTTTGACAGAAGCTAGTTTGTAACTAATATGCTACAGTAGGCCAGGGAAAGACTTGCTTTAATTCTTCCAATTACAAACAGGTTGATAAGACAGATATGGAAAACTGTAGGCTTGCATTTTCAAGAATATATGGAATAGATATACATGTTTGAATACATTATTCTGGTGATGGAGCATTCATTTGTTTGACCTTCGTACATGACTTCAGTTTATAGGGTTATATGCATGTTTCATTTTAAAGCATGCTCTTCAGTAAAAATAGGCTCCAAATTGTGTGGATGCTTTATTATTCCCGGTACTTGCTTGGTCCAACTGATACTGAAAGACTTAAATGCATTCATGTTAGTTGGGTTCACACAACGGTCTGCTAACTTTAAGTTTAGGTTGTAGTTCTAAACTTCGAAGTTATCTTGTAGTTGGGGACCATATGGAAGCGTTCATGGTTACTAAATTGTAAGTTTACCTAAAGTCATTAACCACGAGTAATCTTAAAGTCTGTCTACACTAGTTTGGGCAAGGGGGATTAAACCTCCCTGCAAGGTCAGTGACAGGTGGTTATCTCATCAAATCAGCTCTCAATTAACATAAGAAAAAGAGGATCATGGGGGACCAACAGGTACCGATTAGGCATTGTTTGCCATGTAGAGGGCGCAAATAGCTATAAGTAGTGCAGTGGGGCCTTAAAGTAAGTCATTAACCACGAGTAATCTTAAAGTAACCGTGAAAACTCCCAGCAGCGGATAATCCTCACTTGAAGTTACATGCACAGTATGTGCCACGCAAATACAATTAACTTATGTAGTTAAAATGACTGCTTGCATGGCACGCAGTTTTATAATTTAAATACTCATTTTGGGGGCCCATGCGAACCTCCATTGTGGTTAATGGATTGCTGTTTATAAAACTAAGAGGGTCCCTTGCGAACGCGGCTAATGTTTTCATCGCAGATGTTTGGAAACTTATTATAAGAGGTTTCAATTGAGTTTGAAGAAGAGTTTAAGTACTGATAAGTCTGATAATAGGGGAAATTGGAGATGGGAATTCTTTTGAGTTTTGGTTTCATGTGAAACAACTTCCTCCTTGAGATGAAGAGGTAATTGTAAGGTAAAGGTTGTGAGCTTTCTCACGCTTTGTACATCCGTTTTGAAGTAGAAGCAGTAGACTTTATTGAATAACTTGTTTAGCGCAAGGCCTATCTGTCAAAAGGTCCATTCCATATATGACATACAATACACTGTCAGATACAAACTGTTTAATTAAAAGCGTGAAAATATATGCAAAAGAGGAACATTGTACGTGTTAACACATCATTAAATGATTACACAATGGTGAAGAGAGAAAAACAAACAAACATATAATTGTCAACATTAATAGGAAAGATGGAAATATACAAAAAGCCTTTTTGTCTATGTGGAGGTGTCGTGTTGTTGTTTAAGCAATTGACTGGATTTGCAAAGGTTGTGGGTTTGATTCCTGACATGGTTCTAATGAACAATAAACTATGGCAATACATTAAACTAAATTTGCCACTCCATACCAAGGATGGAAATGGGGACCTAATAGAATGATGAAACCCTTTGTGATAGAAATTGCCATATGCCCTAATAGTGACTATATGGTAGAAATACTCGCAAAAAGAGTGAAATTTTTCCGGGGTAATAAATGTAATATCTGGAAAGATTTTAGAGACGGTATTCGGTATTAAGCACTATATAAATCCGGATTTATTATTATTATTATTTATCTAATATACCAATATTACACAGCAATATCATATTAGAAATGTCCCCCCAAAAGGATTACTCTTTATATAAAATGCCCTCATATTCAGAATGTGGCGAAAATAGCTTAAAAGTTAGGAGCAAAATTGCAAACCCCATGTTTGGGTAGTCCCATAGCCATATATATATATATATGCATTCTGGTAAACGACTTCGTTCAATGAGCTGTCGCACTGAACGTTTTCTAAATTCTTTCGTTCCTTTTGTTCTATTCGCAAATACAATCAAAATGCTACCTGAATTTTACGTTCTTCTTTATTTCTGTAATGTTATTTATTTCTGTAACCTTTCCGGGCCATCCCTTTCACTCGAACACTTAAAATAATTCACTTGTTTTGCTTATAGTAACGTAAGAAAACTTCTGTATAGCAATATTCTGAAGGATTTCTATGTCATAGTTTATGATATATATTATGTAGGTAAAATTATTTTGAATCTTTGTACGTTTGTAAAATGTGAGCAAAACAAATTTCCAATATTGGACATTAAATTGAAAACGAAATTGAAATTGAAATATATATATATATATATATATAGGCGTGAAGAAAATGGTCTAGGAACGTGAGACGTAGCTGTACTTTACAGTTTTATTACGAGCTTTCGGCTTGTGAGGCCTTCTTCAGGTTCTGAAGTGCAAACACATACAAAAACAAATACATGGAATGAACATTGAGTGAATTTTTTTTTTGTTGATCGTTCCAAAATATACCAATTGCATGTAGAAAGGAGAAAGGAAAATGAAAATATACTCTGATTTAATGTAATTTCCAGAACGTTGTATTGGTCTGATGATATGTTGACACTCCTGCATGTTATGTTTCTGATTGCCCAAATAAAGGAAATGTTGCTTCAAATATACTTTAAAACCAAAACATTGGTTTCCTATGATTACTGTCCTATTGTGGAACATTTGATTTCATTTCCTGGTCCAAAGATCAAGTGTCATAGGTTTGTCTTGGCTTTTGATTATCAAGGTAATATCCAAGAATCAACAAATGCTCATCTTATTCAAATATACTTGTGCTTATAGTGGTTGTACCAATGATCAAGATATTCCATAGACATTATACATCATGAATAGAGTATGAAAGTGTATCTTGGATTGCTAACTTTTACTTTCCATCATTTTTGTGGAAGTATATCATAGAAAAGATGACACCCTCATATTTGAAATATGAAAAGAAACAAATAAATTGTGTGGATCTTACTTTTATGACATTATACATCATCAATAGAGTATGGAAGTGTATCTTGGAATCCTAACTTTTACTTTCAATTTTAAAATCAGAGAAGTGCAAGCTATGACAGGAGGTCTTTTTTTGATACGATTTAGTGTACAATGACACTGCCTATACATCCTATTGTAGAGGTTAAAAGTGCTTCTGTATATAATCATTTGTGTGTATTTGACTGCACTAATCATGTATATATTAACAAATATGTTTTTTAAATATAATTTTTCTCATTTTGTTTATAAAAAAAAAAAGTTGTTTAGTTCTTGAAGAGTCATCAATAATATGTAATTTTCACTTTCTCCATTGTCGTTCCACATATTTACATGTAGAAGTACAACATGTTTACTTTTTTCTCATGAATGAGCATTGGATCAGAAGAGAAAATGAATGAATATGAAACGAGAGATCATCATTTGATTTTGCTAATATTCTCTCTTTTTTACAACAATAAAAATAATGCTAATAAAGTGCATCATACTCATCTAAAGCAATTTACATTTTTTTTTACATATTATACATACGTGTAAATGACCATTGAAATTATTGTATGGTTTATATATCTTATCAACATGACGATGATAATCAGGACATTAGTGTTAGTATTTATATTAATAAAAACTGGGTGTGAATTAAATAAAGAAATTAATTAAGAATGTATATTTCATTTCTATTATTGTTTTAAAATTCATAACAGTACCTAACCCAGTAGAACTGACAGAAAGCGACTCTATAACGGACTCTGTGAGTGCAACATGGATGAGACCCGATGGAGAGGTTACCAGCTATGAGGTACAGTGTAGTAGTGGAAACGTGGTGCCCCCTGCAATCCAGACTGGTGATGGTCCTTTCTCAGCAACCTGTGTAGGTCTTCCAATACCAGGAGATGAGTACACACTGAATGTTACCAGTCTCAGCAATGGACAGCGTTCGGATGTAGCAACTATCGCCTTGAGAGCATGTAAGTTGTATCTGAAAACTATTGTTTCGAGTATTGAATGATTCAAAACTATTAATAACAATATTTCATTCACAAAGTGCCTTTCCATGAAAGAAAAGTGCATATAACGGAATTATTTACAAAAAGAAGAAAAAGTTGAGGGTTGCATTTGGATTGTACCTAAGATTTAACAACCCTATCAGATAAATTTACACTTTTATATCAATAAAAGGCTGAATCAAAGTAGAATGCAAATATAAAGGAATACAAAATATTTCCCTTTTCAGTATTGCACTAAAGCCAATTAAAACTTCATTTTCCACACCCCTTCAAATTACGGGTCAACAGATGTTCAACTTTGCTGCAGTTTTAGACACGACATAACATGGATCAAATTAGCTCGCATATATGGCTGGGGCGATGAGCCGTGCTTAATTAAATTAAAAGTCATTGTGAATGTGCGTACTCATACGATAAAGTCATCAAATACATTTTCTGGTCGACAACCCCAATTCTCGAAGCTTTAGATTTTGCGTTTTCAGAGAGCTGTTACTCCTCTGACAGACATTAAAATAACATATAATTGATATTATTGTACTCTATTTCTTGTAATCTTTTCATTTATATAAATGTTTCTATTTTATTTTACAATTCCGACAGTGTCTTTAATCGAAGAAAATTATCAAAATAACCATGACTCACGAGAACCATAAGGTTGCTTGTAGGGCTTTTGGGACATCTTTAGTTGAATTTGTAAAGGATCAAGTTGTAATTTTCTTCCCCATTTTCACTTTTCAGGATCATACTTATATCTTGTAATCCTGTTCTCTTTTTCATGATAGTTTCTCAGATAGATTGAATAAGATGGTTCCTCGTTAAACAAAAAGGGCAAAAAGATTGAAACCTATATTTAATATATTTTCATGTTCTCTGTCTCATTGTATTTCCCATCAAAAGTTATGCCAGTTGATTTAGACGGTTCCTAGTTGAATAAGTGAGGCATAAAGATTGAAAGACAAACTTAAACTTAAAGGAATTTTGCCTTTATTTTCTTACAATTTAGTGCCCTCGCAAGTAACTGACCTTACAGAATCTGGAGCAACCACATCCTCAGTCTCAGCAACATGGACCAAGCCGAGTGGTGTGGTCAGTAGTTACAGTGTGTCCTGTCCAGATGCATCCACCCAGACAGTACCCGAGGACAATGATGGCAGTGCACGCACTGTGACATGTTCTGGTCTACCAGATCCAGGACCTGGGGGAAACCACATTATCATGGTTGTAACACTGAGTGAAACTAAAGCTAGTGATCCAGCTACAGTTACCATAACTGCATGTGAGTTGATTTTTCATTTGGTAAATTTAAGAATTTGATATTTTTAAGTCGAGATGTATGAATTCATGCCTATTTTGAAATGTCATTCAAGTCCATGTACATGCATAATTAATGTGGAAAGTAACAGTGTTTATGGTGAAATTGTACTGTATTCACGCAATCACTAATGGGGCCTCACCTCTATCCACTTATCGACCCACGAACACATCCCTCAAACAAACCTCACATATTCAAACATGGAACTGAACAATAAAGTAAATGTGGGTGAAATTGTATCTACCTATTCAAACATACAACCACACCTCAACCACTCGCCCATCAACAAACACACCCTCATCCCATCCCCTCACACCTTTCACGAATGCATTAATGCAGGTACACACCTACACAAACCCATTCTCGATTCCCACCCACACACCCACACACCCACACACCCACACACCCATACACCCGCATATGGATCCCATTAGTAACACAGATGAAGGTGAAATTGTACGATATCTGGAACACACATATTCATACACACACGCACACACACGCACACAGGCGCACACAATGCTCCATTCCCCACCCACACACCCACCCCGGACACCTCACACCTGACATACTTGCACATGGAACCTATCACTTAAACATATAAGGATTTACACAAAACATCATTACACACACACACACACACACACCTACACACATATATACCATAGTACTTTTCTTTTAAATAGTTGTTAAAGGTATATACCAGTTCTGGTCATGCAATTGCATTGTGAAAGAAACGTTGTGGAATCTATCAGAAAAGGTTGATCATCTAACATATAAGTATTGGTGTGCACTGCAAGGTTCTGGAATCATCAAAATGATAAGAAATTTGGTCCAGTCTTGGTAAAGTAACAAGCACTGTACACAGAAAGATGTTCATGGGACTACCATATATTTATCCAGTCCGGATAGATATGACAATTTACCAAATATATCAATTAATAGGCGGTTTCCCGGCAAAATTTGTACCATCACGTATTAGTAAAAAACATATTCTTTCACATGTTTGGTAATTAGAGCTTCCATTTTTTTTAAGGGGGGCGGTTCCAAAACTGGTCTATACCTTTAATGTAAAGTTAAGTTAATTCTATTCCATTGTCACAAATAATGACTGTGTTTGATAAACTGAATGTATCAAATTTGATTTCATGAATCATTTTCTTGATTTCATACTATGAACAGATCCGAACAGTGTGGTTATAACAGAAGGTGTAATCACAACGAGACAGATAACCGTGCAGTGGGATGATCCAGAGGGAGAAGAAGACTCCTTCAATGTAGACTGTGGTGCTGATGGTATCAACGACATCACCCTCCTCCCTGATGATGCAACGAACAATAACTTCCAAGCAACTTGTAACGTATCAACGGCTGGAGCTCCCTATAACATCACTGTGACCAGTGTTAGTGGGGATAAAGAGAGTCCCATCACCAGGACCTTTACAGCATCAAGTAAGTACTGATAACTCTTTAAAAAAATCTACAACAAAGGTGTTCATAGACATGTCCGTTATCTTATTTTACAACTGTCATCAACAAGCCTTTTGCCGGTGTATGATCCTTTGACCAAATCACACCATGCTTCTGGTTGGTGGTTTGATATTGCCATCTCGAATATTAAAATAAAGTAGGCTGTTTGTGAACTGACACAGAATAATTGAAGGATCACTACTCTCCCACCGGTTTCCCATAGACAATGGGATGAGAAAGTTATCATATACTAGCATGTAAATGATAATGAAGAAAAGAAGTAAGATACAGTTATTATAATAGATGATGGACACAGTTTGAGGATCATCAGGTAATTCAGAGACTAAATTTCTATACAAGAAGTAGACTGGATAAATGTACACCCATTTGGTTTGTAATCACAAGACATAATATTATATTCTCTTCGGAGAATTGGCTATTGTGCATATATGGCATGAATCACAACTTAAATTGTACTCAGGTGGAAGCTATCATCATTTGCAACATTGACATACATGTACATTTATCTTCTCACTATTTAGCTCCAGAAGGAGTAACTTTTGGAGAGAGTTCATCAAACACCACATCCATCACACTCACCTGGGATGCATTAGCCGGAGCTGATGGGTTTAGAATGGCCTGCTCTGAGGGTGCCCCATCCCCTAACTCTCCTCTTCCTGGTTCAGCTACTGACGTGACTTGTGATGGGGTTACACCGGGAGGCAATCATTCTGTTAGTGTTGTCACCCTGGGAAACAATGGAGAGAGTCCAGCCATGGTCATGTACATTGTCGCTTGTAGGTCACTCCCCTTAATTTGTATTCATGTTATAAAATGCTGATCACATTAAATTTTATCGACGCCGAATCATCTTGTTTGAGATTAAATTGAGTTCTGAGAAAGGTGAATAGTAATCTGTCAGATTTTTCATTCTTTATGTGAAAGAATATCATTGAGAAGATGTCCCCTGAAAAAGGTTGGCTATTCAAATGCCCTCATATTTAAAATATGAAAAGAAACAGCTAAAGTGTGTGGACCAAACCTTTATGCCACATGTGTGTGTAGTCCATTATACACATTTCTGTATACGGTGCATATGATTTTTTTAATTTTTTATTTCCGTTCATATATATTTCATATTTTTCATTTTTTGTTTCTGACATGGTCTTAAAGCTAAGGGTTAGGTTAGGTACATGTATAGCGTTATGTGCAGGTTGCAAAATTCAGTTCGTGTGGTAAATTATCGTGGAGCCATTGTTACAGGAGCAAGTGTCTCAAAACTGTACATTTACTACGCATGCAATCACCACTGTGTCATCATACATTACTCATGAAACATCTGCAATATTTGGGAAAAATATTCATTCGTTATGATGTCTGTAGTAAGAAAATCTTTACCAGAACTCAATATTAATAAAGTAGTGGTGGTTATTTTACCTGACTGCTAAGAAAGCATACATGCTCGTGAGTAGGCAACCAGAGGACCTACGGCTTAAGGTCCTCTCTGAGGGACCTGGTAATGAGGATTAATGCCTTACCAAAGGGCACTGGCGCATCGACTTGGTTTCGATCCCGGGTCACCGGATTACGAGACCACTGCTCTACCAACTGAGCTATCGCGTCTGTAAGAGGCGTCATGGCCTAGTAGATACGTTGTCTGACTGTGGATCACATGGTATGCGGTTCGAGTTCCGCGGTGGCACTAGTTTTTTGTCAAGATATTAATGTACATTTGCCGCTCTCTGCCCAGACGTTAAATGGGTATTCCTTGCTGTGAGCACCAAAGTCAATAGCCTAGCAGAGCCGGGGTAATATGAGAGTGCCTTGAGCATCTTGCGTGGTAGATATGTGCGATTTGTATTAAAATATCCAATATTACTATTATTATTCTCTTTAAACAGTTCTTTCTCGTCGAATCAATTCATGAATCGCCCTATCAAAGTCTACTTTCCTCCCTCTCCCATGATGCATTGCATATGATTCATCATTCATGCACCACCATGATGCATCCAGTGCAAACAAAATTTTGTTGCTTATCTGTGGATTATGATTTAATACCTCTCAAAAATGTGATTCTGTAAAATGTTTTCCATGCAGCTTATTCATCTGATACACTGTTGCTCATAACGTTGGAATATCTTTTTTACCCCAATTTATGGAATGATTTTGACAATGATTTATTCCTAATAGATCTAGATAATAGTTTACATTCTCAGATTTTATTGAATAATAATTTGCAAGTGTTTGTTTTGAGTGACTGCCTAAACATCTGTATGCTACTATGCTAATCAACTAGGGGTCCTACGCCCTTAAGTCATAACTGACAGTAATGAGGATTAATGCCTCACAAAAGGGCAATAATAATCGACACGGTTTTTATTCTAGGGCCTACCAGTTATGAGGCCATTACTTTGCCACAGATTCACGACTGTACGCAGCGGGGGCTAGGTTAGGGGGCAGCTACCCAAAATATTTAAAAATAAGAAAATTCAGTAAATTATCAATAATTCATTGCATTTTTCCCCGGTCCCCAAGAGGAAAAATTCCTCTGTGCGTTCATGCATTATGTATATATCTTTAATTTCTTGACGTAAAAAATAACAACAAATATTTATATGTTCCAATGTAGATTATATTTTTTTCTTTACGTTGCAGCATATTTTCATACAAATTATTTATCGCCCCCAGCAATTTATTTAATTTATAATTAAATGTCATGTTCTGTTGATGACAATTTTATTTTTCCATTGACGTTTACATCCATCATCTTGAATTTGAAGGCATTTGTATTATAACCAACTGGTACACCTGTACACTCTTTTCTTTCTACTTGTTTTTCATTTAAGGAAGGCCAATTAATTTTGTATGTATATATACATTTTTTCCAATATGCCTGTGAATAATTAGGGTGAAATCAAAAAGAATTTGAAAAGCTTTTTGCCATAATTTGTTTCCCAATAATATCGCAAACCCTTTTTATATTATTAACTCATAAATAATTGTAATGAATATGTCCGTATCATTTCAATCTGTGGAAGTTTCAGTTTTAAATCAGACCCCGACCATGTTCATCGGAGGCCAGATTAATTTCCTTTCATATGATACACCGATTTTCTACATGTGCCAAAACAGTGATTACTGAACTCTTTGTTATAAGAAACAGGATTATGATGCGTTGTACACTTTACGTCATCATTTTTAAAAAGTCAAGGTTTTGTCACTTCATATCTGAATGAGGCCTTATGTTGTATCCTTTCTTGCAGTGCCTGAAGCAGTCACTTTGAATGAAGAGAGTAACATGGCAACCACTACCACCATCACTGCATCATGGACCATGCCCAGTGGTATAGTGGAAAACTATCAAGTCTCCTGTTCCGATAATGGGATTGCTTCACCAGCCCAGGTCAACCCCTCAGACGACCTGATATCATCTTGTACAGGGCTATCAACTCCTGGAGATAACTATGATATATCTGTGACGTCAGTCAGCAACGGTAAACGTAGTGCAGCATCGACCATCACAATCACTGCTTGTAAGTATGTCTTTGAGTGTTTTATACACCAACATACAGTTGTACAATAATTCTTAAATAAACAATAACCTTGTTTGAAGGTATAAGGAAAACAAGGGAATTAACACCTGAAAAAGTATCTCATGAGCCAAACCCAGACATAAATTAAGGATTTTCTTACAATACAACACTCACATTAGAAAAAGGCTCTGATTTTTTATTGATTTTTCATACAAAATAATGCTGAACATCTGTTTTGCTGTATGGCTTTTCGGTAAACAATGTGCAGACTAGACATAATATTTATGAACTGTATAACTATGCACTTTCTGTATAATTTAGTTATAGATATACACTAATTTGACCATGTTTTCAGTTTACGTTTAATAGCATTTATTTAGGTACAAGTTTAATCTTTAGTACAAGGTTGCAGTGAGGAGTTTGGTTTGATGATGTAGGAAATTAAAGACTGAGTAATTACCGCTGGAGCATGTGTTTTATAACCAATGCTTGATTTCATGAACTTCAATATGTTTTATTTCTATATTAAACCAGTACCAAGTGCTGTGAGTCTATCGGAAGGTCCTTCCAATAATACCGCCATCTCAGCTACTTGGACGATCCCTGACGGTGTGGTGGATACCTTCACTATCACATGCTCCGATGGTACTGCCTCCCCGGCATCTATTCCCGTAGAATCTAGTCCAACAAGTGACACCTTTACAGCTTACTGTATTGGGTTACCAACACCTGGACTGGAATACGACCTCTCAGTGGTTGCTATTAGCAATGGCAAGCTGAGTGCTGTCCAAACTGTGGGGGTGCATGCATGTAAGTACCGTAGACCATCGATTGGAGTTGTCGGAATTTGTTTGTAGATGTGTTGTGGTATACAGTAGTGAATAATTACTATCCTGGGCGATTATGTCTCCTTTGTTTTGCAAAAAAAAAGTTTGGAATCTCAAGTTTGATTCATTATATCTCTCTTGTCATGGCATAATCATCGCTTTGATTATTATCATTCGACAGTATGATTATTCCTCTTTAAGATGATACCATATTTTGTATGATTTGGAGCTATTAGCTATGGAATGAGCAGTACGTCATAATAAAGGGCAAAAGTGAAAAGTTGCGAAATGCACTGGTAAGCACTGGCATTGTTACAGCAGCCCTACACTCTTCAAAGAAAGAAGCATTCACAAAAAGAGCAGTGCATTTTGCAACTTTTCCTTTTTGAACCTTTCGCTTATTTTGATGTTATTCCATTAATGACAAGTCATTTTAAAGTGGAATAAACACATTTGCTAATGATACTAAAGATAGTAATGATTGTGCCATAAAGAGAGAAATATAATCAATCAAACCTGAGTTTCCAATCTGTTTTTTGCAGGGGTTTATATTGATTGACAAGTTAATCCTGATTGAAATGAGAGATTGTTACATTATTTTTATATTTCATAAAGACATGTCAGAAATCTATCCATAAACACCGAGGTTGCTTTCTTCACCTCTCTGAACAGGCTTTTTTGCAACACATGCAATTTCGCACAAAACAATAGGTAGAAACTGACGGGAGGATTGCTTTGCGCAACACAATGGCTTTGGAGAATTACACATTACTGGTCGTTACTAGCTCCATGACAATCTTTTAACACCAGTGTAGATTAATCTTGCACTCGAAATAATTAAATAATCTTGAAGTCTTTGATGTTTCTATGATAACACGAATGTGGCACTAGGAGATTTTGGGGTGGCATTTAAAGATTTAGATTGTATTATTTCCCAATATGCTACCGAAAACTGGAGAACAAATTGTATCCATTAACATGATCATCAATGGCTTTATTGTACACTTTATTCTCTTTTTCAAAGCATCTGAACTCTTAGATTGCAAAAAAAAATCAGATATTTAAAAATAAAATTCTTTACTATCAAGGCATTGCAAGGTGAAAGGACTGTATGAAAGCAATAGGAAAAGGTTGATTATATAGTATATTGAAGTATACTGTGAAGGGTTGTAATCAAAAGTAAAAGAAATGGGCTCAAAACATTCTTTATCTTGATAATATGCAGTGCACGCAGAAAAAGGTATATGGGACTACACACATTTGTTTGGTCCAAATTGTCAGCTACTTCCTGTCATCTTTTGAATAGGCCATATTGGTAGAGCAATCCTTTTAAGGAGACATTTCTACAGTCAAATTCTTCAAACTGACATACGAAAAACGAAAAATAAATACAAAGTATTTTTCATCTTTACCAGATCTCAACCATTTATTAGTTCTGCATGAGATTTTAAATGGTATCCTTGAATACGATTTTATTTATTCCATGCAGCGCCTTCTGGGGTTGACCTCACACAAGGATCTCCAACCACGACTTCTGTGAGCGTAAATTGGACGCAACCAGAGAGCGCGGTCGAGAGCTACAGTATCTCATGTAGCAGTGGTGAAGCATCCCCAGCGACCATTGAAGACACCAGCCAGTCATCTTACATGGCTTCTTGCGTTAATCTGGTGATACCAGGCGATACGTACACTATGACTGTGGACAGTATTGTGGACAGTGGCGCAACTACTACTTCATCTTCCATCGACCTGGTTTCATGTTAGTGTCACTTTATAACGAAATAATTAATAATGAAATTAATAATGAAAAACACCCGTTATCGAATGACGTGATAGCATGTCAACGTCACTGCTTTGAAATTGATTGTGATTTTAGTAAGTTTATTACATGTATATCTCCGACTTGGAGCACCTACGGCTTCTGACTAAGGAGTGGAAGGAGCTAACAAGAGGGACTTTTAGATTTGCACGTTTACAGCTTTGACTGCAACATGTGACGTCATTTTAAGGCACTGCGCATGCTTCACGTCGTCTCAGTCGGCGATCAAGAATTCGTCAACCTTGATTTTCCTAAATCCAGAGTTTTTCGGAACTAGAGATAGATGCCATGTGTTGCGTCTGGCCAGATGAAAGGGGCTACCTGTAGATTTATACATGTTGTGGTGCATCCGGGGGGGGGGGGGTGGAAGCATGATGGGTATAGACATGTGCAAATCCTATTATGCATGGATATCCCAACAATAATGAAAATTCTAAACAACTTCGTAGGGCGCTTCGGGTTTTTTTTTACGTGTTGGAATTGTGCTTATTTGATGTGCGATAATGTGGTGGAGAAACGTTTACAGTGCACTCTCGTTATAAAGAACACCGATATAACAAAATTTCATTATAAAGAAGTAAAATCTCTGGTCCCATATGTGGGATTCCCTTTGTATTCTATTGTTTTTGCAACCCTGATACATGTATAAAGAAATTTGATTATAAAGAAATTTCATGGGTCCCGAGGACTTCTTTATAATGAGAGTGCACTGTACATGGTGTTCTAGAGGTGAAGGATATGCAGGATGTTAAGAATGTGGATAAGATATCCCTCCCCGCCCGTGGCAGTGACCAATAAAAGACAATGACACCATGGACCGTGTGTTGAGTGGTCTGACATAAGTGTAACGTTTATATTTAGGAAAAGTCTGTTGACCTCCAAAGTATATACAGTATTTAAGATAATTACTATTTTGTTTTATCAATGATGGTCCAAACGTGAAGCATTGGTGGAGGAGTACATGTATGGGCCAGGAGGAAGTACACTCCCTTCACAATGGCGATTCCCTCATTCACATTATGATGTATGTCATCACTCTCAAGTGAAGCAAGTATTGGAACAAGGGAACAACCTCTCGAGAGGAGTATAGGGGGAAGTGTCGTGGCAGTATTGGAATGCCCTTACAGGTACACTCCCCTCAAGAAGTTGTTCCCTCATTCACTTACAGTGCACTCTCGTTATAAAGAACACTGATATAACAAAATTTCATTTTAAAGAAGTAAAATCTCTGGTCCCATATCTTGGATTTCCTTTGTATTCTATTGTTTTGGCAGCCCTGATATAAAGAAATTTCGTTATAAAGAAACAATTTCATGGGTCCCAAGGACTTCTTTATAACGAGACGACCAAGATGTGACTTTTGCTTTGGACTACCATCCCCCTGTTCATGAGGAAAATGATGAACAACCGAAGATTTGGGGGTATGAGTTACAGGTTAATGCTAGTGTTGGACAATAATTAAAAGATTAAGGTGTTAGCAAAATCAACAGGTACAATTACTTTGGCTACATGCAGTGTTTGTTGAAGGCATGCTGAACGGATTTTAATGTAGGCCTACTGGTACATGTCTTGAACTGTTTTGATGTTGCACATAATTTTGTGTAATGTTCCTGTGCTTGGAGGATGACTGTTGTTGATGAAGGATTCTGGTGGTGAGAGGATGCATTACCCATACGGGGAATACATCCTCTCACCTACTGATTTTGATGTTGGAAGTGAATGTTGGGATAGTACTCACATTGGCTGGAGTTGTTCATGGGTGAAATTGTCCGAAGTCCTCCCAAATTAGATTTGGGTAGCGTTGACGCATGCGGTTGAAGACTATCACATGAACATAACAAATGATCTTCCATGGAAAACATTTACCAAAAGTTTATATTTAATTGTAAAGTGTCAGTACAAGGTCGCAGATTTACAATGTATTCCACACACAAAAAAGACAATCGGCATGGTCCTTGTCACATACTCTGAGAAATTATAGCGACATATTGCTGAAAGTGGAAAGGATAGGGAAGATGACTATGAGTGTACCAGTGGTAGTCATGATGAGAGCAATTTATACTAAGAATCACTGATTGCTATGTGCACTCAAGTAGCCAGCAGTAACTTTTGAGATGTTGGTATTACACCATGTGTGTTATGGGTAGTTGGATTTTTTTCTTTTAAAGTCTACAAAATTATGAGAACCTTAAAGGTAATACAAAGTTTTGGGAAATTTTGAAAATTGGGTGGATAGTGAATCTTTACAATTTTGAGATATTTCGATGCCCCTGTGGATGTACTATAAGCACTAAAAAAATTAGCCCCTAAAACAAATCCGTTTTTGAGAAAAATTGAATATAAAAATTTACCGGTGCTCCCGGTAAATTTTGATAAATTTCAAATAGCGCCTATGGCCGTATAATGGTATTTGCGACCATGAAAATCTCAGAATATGTAGTTGTGATATATAATTTCCAAACGGGAATAGCTAATCGGTCGATTTTAGTCAAGAAACATTGTTTCATAGCTAAATTAATATCTTGACCTGGAGAGGGAGCTATACAACATAAAGAGTTTATTATTTATAATTTCATAACTTTAAACTCGATTTCAACCGCGACAACGATCAATGAATATTGCAGGAACGCATATGCTTCCAATATGTTAATTTGAACCAAATTCATGACCCCATACCAAAACTTTGTAATACCTTTAAATAATTTTTAATTGGTAAAATGACCTTTTAAAGGAAAATGCAAGATTTTGCAACCAATGACAACAAAGCATGCCAAGTGAGTGTGTTGTTTGTAACATATTTTTTCATATGCTCTGGCCTACAACAAATTTGTCAGAGGTGCAGAGGTAAATTTATGGTGAAATACATAGTCTTACATGTATAATAGCCCCAAAGGTGAAAGTGATTTCACACGCCCTAATATTTGTTAATACACATCCATTTTTCACAAAATTATACCTATTAGGTGACAAAAAAAATGGCGGTCAAACCTTCCAGGGAGGGTCGGTCAGTCAGCATTTTTTATTGTGTTTTTGACATTAAATTTTTCGATTAAAAAACATGGAAATTATTTGTTCTCAGCTTCTCGCTCACTCACCGCACTCGCAACTTTTCATCCAATTTGTTTGTCAAAATGGCTGATTTTCCTTGTTTCCAACAAAATTTACAATGATAAAATATAGACCTAAACACCTCAAAATAACAGTAAAATACAAAGACTGACAAATGGAGGAATGAGCCGGAGAGCCAGTAAGGCCCGAAAGTAGCCCACACCTTTACAAAAATATGTATACAATGCATGATATACACAGAAAAAAGAAACAATTAACAAAAGTTGAACGCGTAAAAAAGACTCTGACAAAAACCATTACGACAAGACAAATGTGGACATGCTCTAAAGAAATTACTCATAATTACTAATCAGCTAACGTTTAAGTAGGTTTCGAAAGTGTTTTGTATTTTTTGATTCTTTGATTAGTTTAGGGAGTGAATTCGAAAGGATTAGGCCGGCTGCTTGTATACCATGATTAGAGAAAGCTTTCTTATTGAGTGTATGAGAAAGATCATTAAATTGTGTTGTTTAGTAATGGTAAGTATCAGAGCGCCTTTTGAAGTAGTCTTTGAAAGACACTGGTAAATTATTAATATAGAATGTATGCATAAATACGCCAAGTTCAAGAGTATACATGTCTATTACAGTATCGTGCATGCGCATTCAGTTTCAGCAGTTCCCTACGAAGAAGAAGTGTTCAAGCGATGCCCGTTATGGACAGAAATTGCTTGAAAACACTGACATCGTAAGTAAAAAATGGTTGTATATGTGATGTAAATGTTCATTAATATCGTGTTAAGATCTCGGTGAGCACAAACATGGAGAGCTCCTAGTCAGGAATCCGCCTGACAAGCAATAGTTCATATCCTGCCCGGTTGACGTGAATTCACGCGCATGAAAATATGCTGGTAATGATGTCTGTCCTTTGTATGAGGGGACTGACCTAACAACACCTCAAGGAAATTTTGGACGGTAATAGGTAGGGTGGGGACTTGAGTAACCGGACACTTAATTTTGTGCGTTTTTTCAGAATATGTTGCCAAAAAACGTAATTTCCAAATAATCAGCATTAGAATTTCCATGCAAAATCAGGATTTATGCGAAGAAAAATAACAGCTGCGTCACCGCGTGTCTGTTTGCAACTGCGCGCGGTGTTTCCCCGACGCGTATTGCGCCGTTCTAATGCGCGGTGTCCGGGTACTCAACCCGTCCGGAAATACAACCTCTCATGATACCGATTTTGTGAGCACGAAAAAGAAGACTACGACAAGGTTAGGGTCATTTTGAACAGCGATATAAACAAACTGGTAGGTTGATACGGAGTGCCATTCCAGGGAATAAAAATACAGAAGTTTCTTTTTTATCATAAACCTACTCGTAGATTTCATGTTTTGATCGACAAATTGAGGACCTGAAATAATTGTGAACGGTAATGGTAATAGGGCCCCCGTCATACGAGATGAACACGTATGCCCACGCATGGTATTACCGGACACTATTGAATTACCGACGCGCGTTCTACGCGCGGGACTACACGTATCGAATGTGCAAGTCGAGTGGGGTGATCAAGAAATGTATGACGCATCGTAAGAACACACAAAAAAAAATTAGAAAATTTACACATCTAACTTAGCCTAACGTATGAGTGACAAATACATGCCTTTTTCATGAAATAATCCAATTTTCCTAATGCCCGTGCAAAGTGAATGGCTGTCAAGTTTGTTTTGAGAATGTCATTTTGCTATTTGTTTTCCGTGCATTTTCTTCTCGCGCGACTCGCGACTTTTGCGTTTCGCCATAGACATAACACGGTGTCCGGCAATACTGGTCGATTTTCAGCGCCGCGAAATAAGAATCATAACATGTGCAGGGACTAGATCTACGTGGGTACACTTTCCCATGACCATGTGCATGGCATTTTAATTTTAAGCGCCAACATGCTAAATAATCTGGTCAAGTTCACGCGATTTCTACATTTACACTTTTGCGTAGCGAATAATGATTCGAGTAGTGTAAAATCTAAACAGTTAAAAAGTTACTCGCTCAAAATCGCTCAAATTTTGTATCAATTTGAAGAAAAAAAATCACATTTTCACTTACCCATCATTGATGCCATTTGCCTCATGATCATCTTGAACTTTCAACTTTGTTTGGTTGACATTTCCGAGCATCCGAATGCTTCCGAAGACGTTGCTTCCAAGACCTATGATGCCGAAGATGACGTTCTGTGTGACGTCACAGGTCTACTAAATAAAATAATAAAATTCACTTTTTGGCTCAGATATATACTGTTTCGTATGTTTTTCAGCATTTTAACCCTCTTGAAACCATTCTAAGGCGTTCCATGCGATACAATGTCAAAATGTTGGCTACAACATACATATCTGGGGCATTTTAGGTCATTACCTGGTATTTTACTACGAAAGTAATTGAGAGTGTTCCGTTAAAACCCTAGTCGTGTGGTGCGCCACCTACCGGTGGTTCCGGGAACATTGCGTCTAGTTCCGGTACTAGGATATGCCGCGTGCGCATAAAATATACAGTTCCTCAGGTAGACAAAGGAACATCCCTTCCCTGCTATTATGTAAAAATGTGTAGAACAGGTGTCAAATGCATATTCACCTGTTCTACACATTTTTACAAATAGCAGTGGAGGGATGTTTTACCACAGCAATAGGCCATTTTCGTAATGTAACCAAATTTAATGCATAAGTCTTTGTGTAGTGCCTCAATACAAATTATTTCATTCCCCTGATAAGAATAATAGTATTTCAATAGAAAGAATCCGAACTGCATACATAAGTTGTTGCCAGGTTGGACAAACATGATGGCTTGGCCTACCTAGCAACACTTAATATATGCAGTTGCATTCTGACTATTGAAATACTGTTATTCCTAACAGGTGAATGAAATAATTTGTATTGAGGCACTTCACAAACACGTATGCATTAAATTTGGTTACATTAAGAAAATCGCCTATTGTTGAGGGTAGAATGAGGAACTGTATATTTTGTCCTCGTTCTTTGTCATCTGCATGTATGTATATTGTCGAGTGCAATCTAAAAGATTTCCAATTGTAGTCAACATGAGCAGTTGAGTACGTTGACACGCATGATCAGTCGGCGTTCGTCGTGTTCTCGTCCACTCATTCTAAAAGTCCCTAAGGACAATTGTCAAGACGACCAGAACGAAATTGACTGAAATGTCAACAAACTGGAACCAGCTTTACACGCACACACACCAATGAACTTTTTTTTCTTGTTTTGCCTGCAGCAGTCATTTTAATTGAGAAGATAGAAATGGTATCAAATCCCCGAGCAGACATTATGCACGAGCAGAATAGGCAAAGATCACAATTTTTTTTTAGGACAATCGAAATGGAGTAAATTGAGTCATTCTTGAAAAAAATAGAAAAAAACTTATAAATGAAAATTCTTTTAAGATAGAGGATATGCCTGTCTTAAGCCCTATATGCCTTTCTGTAGGTGCCACAAGGTCCTACTATTGGACCTGTGGTATTCGCAAGTACAAGGGTAAACAATAAGGCTACGGGATTATGCAATGAGATACATAAGATAAGATAAGATAATTCATTGGTTTCCACAATATCTCATTTTACAAAGAGTGTAACAATATATTGCAAAACTTATTATAATATACATGTAAAACAATACTGGTACACACTATTCAGAAAATTGTCCTACAGTTGAACTGAAGAGATATAGTGGCGGAGCCTATGGGAAGGCCGAGCTTGTTGTGGATAGGCTCCTTAAACTACAAATGACATAACTAACTTAAGTTTGGTTGATAAAATACGAATACAAGCTAAAACAGGGAAAGGGAGTTTACAGGGATACATGAACCGATACTCACAATTAAACTACAAAAGACTATTAAAGCGAAGGGAATATATCTGCAGCTTATTGAAACAATAGTACAATGTCATTTGTTCTCATCATGATATGAGTGGTATATGTACATAGATGGCATGGCCATACCGTTATTTACTCATTGTAATCAACTAAAGCATACTGCTTGAAGACAAAAATAGTCAGGAATCAGGAATGACTATGTATACAAATAATGGCATGCCAGGTTCAACCTGTTTTATTTCGTATATTAAGTACAAGCCAAAGTGTTTGCTATAATGTAAACTTGAATCCATGTTGTTGACATGCAGTACCTCTAAGTGCCAACCTCACTGCCGATACCTCGACAATAAACTCTGTCAGTTCCATGTGGCCCTATCCTGGAGGAATGGTTGAAGTCTTTGAAGTGGACTGCAGCAACGGTTCCGAGAGTAACGCGACATTGGCTGTTGATGGAGATCTTGATCCTAGTTATCTAGTTAGTTGTGATGGTGTGTGGAATCCGGGAGACAATTACTCCATGGTTGTTACAAGTATGAGCAATGGAGAGAAAAATTCTGCTAGCATCATACTAACAGCTTGTAAGTGATCACATCAGCTGACAATAAGAAAAGAATTAAAAAAAAAAATGATAATTACAACATTCTGTATCTTTATCTATTGAATTCTGTCAAGAAGTTGTTGAAAAAAGGTATAAAAATGAAGTGTAAGAATTTTTCCAATAGTTAAGTTTGAAACCAAAATGGAAATTTCTGTCTAAATCCCCTTTTCAGCAGTGAAATCCCATACAGTGTACATGTACAGTATAGAACAATGCTGTCTATAATGTAATTTTATGAAGCAAAGAAGGGATTATCACTAACTTACTAGGTATTAACACTGGTGACTTGAATCAATTAAATGTATCACTTGTCATATCTATAGATGTACAGTATACTCAGATCTTTCACTAGTTAGTTGAAAGCTGCAGTGTTAAGCTTTTCCCTGTGGTCATTTAAAACCGATTTCAATTTTCTTTGATTAGAACAACTCCTTGTATTCTGCTGATTCATTTAATTTCAAATGAAGTCTGATCAGGCATTTAATTTACATGAAGCTAAATGTACAATGTAGTTCCATGTCATAAAAAACTGTTTTACAAAGAAGTGATCATAAGCGTTTTTTCGTGAACGTCCACCTCTAGTACCTCGTAATGTGGACCTCACAGCCGGGGATTCTACAACACGCTCTGTGACTGCAACCTGGGATATTCCTGGAGGCATAGTGGATGAGTTTGAAGTTGAATGCAGTAACGGTAATGCAAGTACCCCTGATACCGGTTCTGACCAGGATTATTTTGCCTCCTGTGAAGCTGTAGACTCTCCGGGTGATAATTACACTATGACCGTCACAAGTCTGAGTAACACGCAGAGCAATTCAGCTACAATTGTACTGACAGCTTGTAAGTGAACGACTGATATAAGCCATTCTGCAATTAGCACGCACCACGGCCATTTCACCCTCTTGGACGTACTTAACATGTAGATTGCACTGCACAAACCATATATGGAGACGGTACAAGAAATGGATAAAACTCTACTATTCATCTTACATTTCACGGTTTCATTATGGTTGTCACAAGTCTGAGTAACACGCAGAGAATTTAGCTACAATTGTATTGACAGCTTATAAGTGAACGACTGATATAAGCCATTCTGCAATTTCCACGAACCATATGGCCATTTCACCCTCTTGGAAGTACTAAACATGTAGATTGCAATGCACAAACCATGGAGACGATACAAGAAAATGGATAAAACTCTGCTATTCATATTACATTTCATGGTCTCATTATGGCTGTCATGATTCTGAGTAACACGCAGATAAATTTAGCTACAATTGTATTGACAGCTTATTGTGATGCTATAAGCCATTCTGCAATTACCACCATGGCCAGTGGATTTAAATGTACATATCACTCTCTTGGACGTACATTACATATATTGCACTGAAAAAACCACCATGGAGACGATATCATAAAATGAGTGAAGCTCAACTATTCATCTTACATTTTCATGGTCTCATTGGCCCGAATTCACAAAGCAAGGTTTGAGCTCAGACCAAGGTTTGAGCTCAAACCTCCTTTTGTTTCGCCAAACCTCCTTTTGTTATTTACAAACCTGGTTTGGCGAAACAAAAGGAGGTTTGAGCTCAAACCTTGGTCTGAGCTGAAACCTTGCTTTGTGAATTCGGGCCATTATGGTTGTCATGAGTCTGAGTATCAATTGAGAATGAAAGCTGGACTGGTTGAATTAGGGTCCTTATTGAATACTACTTAGCTACAAAACTTGGTAAGAGTACGAATAATTAAGTTGTTAACTCTATATGAAGAGCTTAATTCCAAAAGGAGCTAAATCCACTTTTGATGAAAATAGAGTTATTGATATCAGAACATTGTTCACTTTAGTACCCGTCTTTGAACAAAATTATTTACTTAAATTGTTGGAGCAATTATGAAAAAAATGCAACTTCTTATATCACTTTTCCATAGACGCCTGTACAAAATCTGGTAAACAATGGCTTTTTTCTCCGAAGTTACAAACATGGATTTAGCTCCTTTTGGAATGAAACTCTTCATATGTAAAGATATCAATTCTTTTAGAGATAATGATGTCGATATTATATTTCGTAAGATAAAGGCCTTTTTTCAACCTCAATTAGAACCTGTATGTAATGAAAAAGGCACATTTCATATATATGTATTCTTTAGAGTTGTGGCCTTTTAAATTACTTTCATTTCAGTTTTTTTTTCATCAATCAAATTACTTTGACATTGCACATCATTCGAATCATTGGCAGTCTCACTGCTGGCACATGCTTGTCTCCATACCGGTATTTGTTTTTAAGGATATTGTATATGGAATATGGAAGTTTCCATGGTTTTTCCTTCATTTACAATGTACCTATGCTACATGTACATTGTACTTGCATTTGAATTGAAGATGCAGGGTAATGATTATGGAGCGCCAAGAGTGTAAAGTCTGACATACATGAGTGCTATTTAAGAATTTGCCAATGTTATTTATTATTATTGTTTTATTTGTATTTAGGTAAATTTTTGTTTAATGTGATTCATTTTTCATGTTAAAAAGCATATTCTTAATCCTACATGGAATTTAATTGTCCATTCTAGCAAACTATTTAATTATACTTTGTGTGCATTTACTCTCAGTCTTTACTAAAACTTTTCAAATTAACTGAAACTTCTACCACATGAAGCCGCTCAAAGCAAAACCTACATTTTGAGTTCTGGTTCAATAACTTATCATTTATAATAGTGTGAAAATTATACCGGTTGAATGAGCAGAAAGTTGTACATTTCTGCACGCCATGTGTCCATTTTGAGGTGCAAGCTATTCACTGTTTGACACCAGAACTGTCTTAGAAAATGTAAACAGAATCTTTACTTGGCAACATGTTCAATAGCTTTTTATGTTTTTGTTTTTATTTAATCTTCATTTTAGGTTTAAAGTAAATCAAACATAGTAAATTTACATCCTTTTCATATTATATATATATTTATATATGATTCAGATAAAAATGTAGCAATTAACCAAATGTACCATTGTTGTCAATTTAAAGGGAAAAAACATGATCAATTTGCGCTAAAAAGGTCCAGTGATTAATGACTTAAAGTAAGAATACATTTCCCCAAAAATTATGTTTCCTTTGACTCATGTTTGTGATTATTTATTCATTAAAAAAAACGGTTTATATATTTGCAGTACCTGAAGCAGTCAGCTTGAATGAAGAGATTAACATGGTAACTACTACCACCATCACTGCATCATGGACCATGCCAAATGGTATAGTGGAATACTATGAAGTCTCCTGTTCTGATGGGAGTGCTTCCCCAGCCCAGGTCAACCCCTCAGACGATCTGAGAGCATTTTGTACTGAGCTATCAACTCCTGGAGACGACTATAATATATCTGTGACTGCAGTCAGTAATGGTCAACGCAGTGAGACAGACACTATCACGATCACTGCATGTAAGTTTATCCTAAAAATGTTAGAATATCCGGGGGGAGGGGGGAGGTGCGCGGGTAAAACCTCCAAACCCATACCCATTTTTAACGGTTATTTGGGGGCAGAAAGGGATACCCCTTATTAGGGGGTTCCATATAAAAAGGAATCTTTTGCATCTGGGATATACTGTTTAGTCAGAATACTAGAAATGGGTGAGATATTATTCTTAAAGAAACTAGTCACCCATTCATTAAGGGATTTTCATATACAAAATTATACTTCATGTTTTGGGAATTTTTTCTTGTTAAAAACAGCCCATTAGAGCTTCACACTCCTGTATTAGGTGTGTGTGTAGACGGTAGCGTATCCACACAGTCCCTGTAGGACTTGCACGTTGCCAACTTAAAAAATTACATTCCAGGATGGTATTTAAATTATATTCTACCTCTCATTTGTTTAAAATGTCACTAGAGGAGCAATTTAGTATTGCTAGTATCTTCCAATTCATCATCTTAACTTACAAAAAAGATCTGATGAAAAGTCTTTGAGGGCGTATCAAAACTGTACATGACCTTTAAATCCCGGAATAAAGTGGGTTCTCATGGGCAATAGGACACCATTCGGTGTTAACCCAATAACAGGCGTTGTCAATCACCAGGATTAGCCTTCAGTTTTTTTAAATACCAATAAGCCTACTGTAATGGTCAGCATTTTCCACCTATCGCCCCATATGGCAAAGTCATTATCTTACACTTCCCTCATCCGAAGACTCTGACTTTGAGAGACTAGGGGTATTTGATAGGACTACAGGTTTGCTGTGTGCGATACTTGTAGACCCCATTACTGGTATTTCCACCAAGTCCGGTTTCGGCGAATTATGAACTAAAGCATATGGAATCTGAGGACCATCTCCCCTTAACTCTTACACTGCCATGACATGTAGGTCTAGAAAAATGTAGATCAACATGTACGGCAAGTAATTAAGACAATACAAAAATTGTCTGTTTTTAAATGTTCCTCGTGATGAAAAGTAATATAATATATGATAATACTTGGTTCTTTTATAGCGCATTTCATGTCTGTTGACATTTCAATGCGTTATACAATATACATATATATAAAATACAACAAGATTATAAAAGGAAGATGAGTAAACAGATGCATATATAGGAACCAAGGAAGTTCTTGGAAGTAGCGTTCCATATACTAACAGTCGTCACAATCTATAAATCTTTATGTTTTTCAAATTCCACGCAAAAACAACAACAATCTTTTCTTGGTCTGAACAATATCCCATAGGAAAGAAATGAGCCTGCCGCATGCTCCTGAGGCAGACCTGCCGCAGACAGCCATCTTTTTCACATGCAAATTAGTGTTGCCGCAGACTTGCCGCACCATTGCCAAATACTCTTTCAGTATGATGAAGAGTCTGCGACAGGTCTGCCGCAGACTCTTCATCATGGATATTCATAGCAAAGGCTATAACAAAGAGTCTGCGGCAGATCTGCCGCAGACTCTTTATCATGAATATTCATAGAACAGGCTATGACAAAGGGTCTGCTGCAGACCTGCCGCAGACTCTCATCATGAATATTCATAGCCCATATAGACCTGCAGCATACACTTTCATATCCACCCCAGTGCACATGGCAATTAAGTATGCAGTCTTACAGGAAGGCTATGCTGTAGAGCCATGCATTAAATGCATCATTACATTTTAGCATCTTGAATTTGTAGAAACAGCTAGAATAGGCGGAATTGCTTCAACAATTCTACAAACCTGGGTTTAACACAATGCAGAAGTAGACGTAGAGGTTTAGGAATAAACTGCATACACATAGTCCAGAGTGGAGTCACATGTGCTACTGTGCACACATTACACAAGAGTACGTTACAACAAAATAGTGAGTTAGTGGGGCCGCAGATACGATCAAATGTGGTACAACAAAAAAGTTTGAAACAGTCCGTTAATTCCTCAGTATCCTTTTATGTAACAAATTCCTCTTATGGAACCAGTTTGAACTTGAAGCAAATTATTAGGTTTGACAGATGCTAAAAAGACAATTAGCAGTGCCTAACACAGGAATTTACAAGATGATGATGGGCTCAGCCTGCAACCTCATGGTACTTACATGGTCCTCCAAAATGGCCGTCTATAGCCTTGCTGCAGACTGTATATTTTCCCACTTTTCTGTGGCAGTTAATAATAATAATAATAATAATATTAAATTTTTATATAGCGCTTAATACAAATGTCTCTAAGCGCTTTACAAATAGTTCTGCCGCAGACTGTTCCTGTAGCATACTGGTATGCGGCAAGTCTGGAGCAAAGGTTTATTCTGCCGCAGACCTGCCGCAGACTGTTCCTGCGGCATACTGGTATGCGGCAAGTCTACAGCAAAATTTCATCCTGCCGTAGATCTGCCGCAGACTGTTCCTGTGGCATAATGGTATGCGGCAAGTCTGCAGCAAAATTTCTTTCTGCCGCATACTTCGGCATACTCTTTGCCGCAGACTAAAAGTCTGCCGCAGATCTGCGGCACGTCTGCGGCATAATTTTCACTTTCCTATGGGATGAGATGTATCATTGAAATTAGGGCAGTTAAACAACCAACTGCATTGAAAAAGTTAACATTGAGTAATCAACATAGTTTTGCAGAAATCACAAAGATTTGATACGTATTTTTATGTTATAAGTAAACATCTTTAAATTAGTTTCATGAATAGGAAAGTACCTAATATCATGTTTTCTGGTTAAATGACTCTTTTAAATAGTACCAGAGGCAGTCGAACTTTCCGAGGGTGAGTATAACAAGACAACCATCTCAGCTACATGGACAGTCCCTAATAGTGTGGTGGGTAACTTCAATATAACATGCTCCAATGGTACTGCCTCCCCAGCATCTATTCCTGTGATCAGCAGTCAAGCCGGGCAGCAGTTGACGGCTTACTGCGTTGGGTTACCCAAATCTGGAGAACAGTACGACCTTTCGGTGGTTGCTATTAGCAAAGAGAAGCTGAGCGCCGTTAGCACCATCGGAGTCTTTGCACGTGAGTTGAATAGTGCAGAGGATAAGACATTAGAACCTTGTAAAAAGACCATCAAATCTTCCAGTGTACCAAAATACATGTACATGCACTCTTAATCTATTGCTCTTCTTTGAATTTTATTAATATTTGGGTAAGTCAAAACTATTTTGTCTCATACCATACCGACCACATCTAAGATTTTAGCTCATCTGCTGACTGTATCAGTTACAGCTTGAATCAGACAAGACATCATTAAAGTGATGTTTTTTAATGTGTTTTCATATTTTAAATTCCATAATACGATTAATGTATTACCATCCTATCACTTCTTTGTCCCTTGTTTGTGTATGTGAAGGATCATCTACTTAAAACTTAAAAGTTTCTGAAACTTTATGATGATGCAATCACTTCGTAATTTCCTGTAGTATATTTTCCATTTTATTGGCTTATCCATGTTGAAACAAATATTTTAGTATATTCTTGGACTTTGCGTGTTTTTATGAAAGTTGTGAATAAACTAAATTCAAGTGAAAGTAATACTTGGTAACATTTGTGACATACCTTGGATTTGCCAACTTCTTTAATGATGTGATGAGTGCGTTCATTGTTTTCTCCACATTTTCCTAAATCCTTTACTGTCAGAATTTGATAACTTTAAAATGTTGTCGATTTCAAATATTAGCTATTATTTGAATGTCATTAGAATTTATTCACCACTTTCTTTAAACAAATATGGATATGACAACCGTATGAATCTTGTATTATTATTTTGATATTGCTACCATAATTATTAATATCATCGTCATCATTAGTATTAATATTATTAGTATCATTACCATTCCTAAACATGTAGTGCCCCTTGGAGTAGGCCTCGAGGAAGGACCTTCGACCTTGATGTCAGTTAGCGCATCCTGGATGAGGCAGGAGGACCCAGTAGAGAGTTACAGCATCTCATGTAACCATGGAGACGCATCCCCATCCACCATCGAAGACACCGATCGAGAATCGTTCTCAGCAGCCTGTGTTAACCTGACAGGACCAGGGGCGACCTATAGCATGACTGTTTACAGTGAATTGGGCACAGACTCATCCTCTAACGGCACAAGAGCTTCAAGTCTTATCAATCTGGTTGCAGGTGTGTATTATCTAGTACATCAGGGCCCGTCTTATCAAGAGTTGCAATTGATCCAAATCAATCGCAAATCCTCCAATCGATTGGCAACTTTGCAGTCTTTTATAATTTTATGTCCATAGTTGGGATTGCTATATCGATTGCAAATAAAGTTGCGATTGATATAAACTCTTTATAAGACGAGGCCCTGTCGTGGAGTTACACACTGCAGTGAAACCTGATTTAGCGACCACCTGTCTAGAAAGACCACACTTCCTGTTTCCCTTGAAAACTGTTTCTCATTGGAACATGTACTAAAAACGAACCCGTACATAAAGACCACCTGCCTATAATGATGGTACTGTGCGTGTTTTGGTTGGTTAACTGGTAAAGCACTTGATTTTGTTATCCTTTAATTGCAGTGCCTGCATCGGTTGAAAGCATCTCTGTCACCCAATACGCCACAACTACTGTCGATGTACAGTGGAATCTCATGCAGTGCTCAGACTGCGTCTACAACTATTTCCTGTTGATATTTGAACCCGACAGTCAGGAACCAATCAGAGTAAATTACACGACTGGTGTTAATGAGTATTCTTCTCAAGTGTCAGGTTTAATACAGGGGAGGAGCTATAGCTTCGCTGTGGTGTCGGTGAGTGGGGTTGGTGTTGAAGACGCGACACTAAAGACTAGCGAGGAGAAGAGTGTGGATCAGAGAACAGGTAATTGAGAATAGTAGTAATAGTAGTGAAAATTATAAGGAAATTGTTATTTTAATTCATGATGAAGAAGAAGGTATCAAGAGGAAAACAGAAAGGGCCATGATACGGAAGATGTGTGGTGTGACACTGAACGATAGAAAGAATCCAAGTGAGCTCATGGAAAGGTTGGGTCTGGAAGAAACTTTGGTTGAAGTGGTAAAGAGAAGGGAATTGAGATGGACGGGTCATGTGTTGTGGAGGGAAGATGATGAACCTGTGAATAGATCTTTGGATCTGGAAGTGGATGGCATAATAAGAAAAGGAAGACCACAGATTTTTTGGAAATATATGGTGAAGAATGAAAGCAGTAAGGTTGGTATAAATGAAGAGGATGCTCAAGACAAGAAGAAGTAGTGGAGGGAGGAAGTGTCATCATGGCGCGAAATTCAGTAACTTCTTATAAGAGGGAAAATGCTGACTTTAATAAATGATGATGATAATGATAATAATACATGTAATAATTCTACTGCTAATGATAATGACAATATTCGGGCAAGTGCTATATACATGTATTTGATGATGTGGTGTACCTTATTTTAGCAAGTATTGAGGAATTAAGATCATGAAAAGACATCAAAAGTATCATTGTTCTTCCTGTACGGCCTGACCCAACCTCATAAAATCATTAGACATTATACAAATATGGAAAATAAAGTATTTAGCTTTCATGTGACAATAAACATTATGTTACATGTGCACGAGCATGCAATATCACAACTCTTTTTTGCACGGTATAATTAGTAGAAAAGTGAAGAGTATGAAATATATTTCATCATATGATGACAATTGACCAATCAATTTGGAAGATTGTTGTTATGATGGATATAAATTCTGTTCTCAGAAGACCTGAAGGGCGTGACGTTTGCTCCTGCAGCAATTGCTCTAGGCTCTATTTCGTCAAAAAGTATGGGGTTAGGATTAGGGTTAGGGTTAGGGTTAGGGTGGCAGTTTGGTTTGAGGTTAGGATTAAATATTAAAGTTAGAAATCTGGTTAGTTCAGGAAATTGACGTGCTGGATGAATTATTACAAGTGCAAGTGTCTTCATGGCCGCAATGACCCTTACTTTTTTCAAACAGTTCCTACAACTCCATTTGCTTTGGGCATCTTGTCTAGCCAGCGGGAACTAAACCTGGTATGGACGTATTTAGGAGATGCAGATAACTTTACCATCACAGTCACACCCGATCATGGCATAACCGTGTTCAATGGAGACTTCACCGACCCGGCTGCAGAGGTCACGGATCTGACCCCAGGGATAACATATCTCGTCGCCATAGTAACTGAAAGTGGCGATGAGAGGAGTGAACCTATAACTCAAACTGTCAGGACCCTACCTGATAGTGAGTTTTTAACAAAAATCGATTTACTTCATGTTTCTGTTATCCATCCTATACATGTATCAGATAGAATGGTGTTGCATATGGTTTATTCCAGCATAATGGACATGACACTCAGACCTATTTTGAGTTTTAAACAACATAACAAGTCTGAATACATACCTTACTATTAAAGTGAATCCGAAACATTAGACTATCACTGACATTCCCAGCAAGTTTCACATTTTTTCGCTTTAATCGCTCAAGATAAAATGGACTCCTCATAACTGTAATGATTGGACATGACACAAAATGGGAAAAGATTTGTTTTGCCCCTGTGAACAGTTTTGGAAAACCTTGAAAAGGCCTAAATGTTGTAAAAATCATGATTGAAATCTTTCCTCAAAGTATGGTGTGAAACTCTTCATTATTAGCAAAAGTCTAAGGGTGCAATTAATATAATTAAGGCAATATCAGGATCCTATATTCATAATCTGAATATAAATACATGTTGTAAAACTATTAGATTTCACAATTCTTGCCAGAACTGTAAAAAAAATAGCATACCAGACATGGCACTGTAAGTTGTCTGCTTTTGTAAAATCCCTATAACTTTGTTTTAACATGTTCAGTGGGTTATTAACTTATCTGTAATATTTTATCCCTTCATCATGACAAATCTGAAGCGTTTGTGGCATGAAATAATGAGAAACAAAGACGGGACACTAATGCAACATCCTGCCCCAAGAGTGAGTTTTTTAACAGAAATGCATGCTTCAAAGTACCTCAATCCTATTGATTTACCATTCAAATCATAACATTTCTGGAGATATTGCCAAAATCATAATTGTTATCAAGTTAATATTTTCCGTGGAATTGCCCATATCGGAAATAGTGTTAGGCTCTGAGATGCAAAATGGACTTTAGAAAAAGCTCCCGGATTTCAAGAACACACGTTTACAGATTAAATGTTAATTTCTTTCAATTTTTAGAGCCAAGTCCTGTACGCAACCCTCAAGCAGAAGCAGTAGATAAGAATACAATCACCTTGACTTATGAGAGTCCAGTAGAGCCTAATGGTGATATCACGTCTTATATGATAAGCTACGTTGGTACAAGAGATGTAAGTACAGTATAAAGAGCTGTTCATTCTAATGATGATGATGATGATGATAAGTAATGATAATAATGCAATTGTTTCCAGTACTCATGCAGATCATTTGATGAATTCATTAACGTGGATCGTTTGTATAACATGTTGAATGTACTTCTACTTTTGTCAACAACCTACAGGGCAACCCTACTCATGAATTCAGCGATGTTTATGGCGCGGTCCTGACCGTTACATACGAAGATCTGCGCGCTGGGTTCTCCTATATGTTTACGGTGAGTAATAAATAATAATTAACTATTGGTCATATTTACCCATGCTTTTTCTGCAAGCCCTGCAATTATTATTACTCCAGCATTGCCAGGTACCTCCACCTTGGTGAGGGACAGATGAGGGCAAAACGGTTCTAGGACAATTACCCCCTGGGCAATCACCCCCCGGAAAATTACCCCCCGAGGACAACTACCCCCAAAGGACGTATACCCCCCGGAAAATTACCCCCCGAGGGCAATTACCCCCCCCCCGAGGACAACTACCCCCCGAGGACAACTACCCCCCGAGGACAATTACCCCCCCCCCTCCCCGAGGACAATTCTCCCCCGAGGACAACTACCCCCGGGACAATTACCACCGAGGACAACTACCGCCCGAGGCCAATTACCCCCCGAGAACAAATACCCCCGAGGACAACTACCCCCGAGGACAACTACCCCACGTGGAAATCAGGATTCAATAGCAAAAGACGATCTGACACATTGAGAGATTGTTACGAGCTCATAAGATCCAATGCATGACCCCATATTCGTTCAAATACTATATAGCACGTTATCTTCCTCATTACTTTACATTTACCTTTATACTTATAATTTATGTAACGCCAGTGCGATTGCTGATTTCCATGAAAGATGTAAGTTTTAGGTAATTGTCCAGCGCTTCTCAAAATGCACAGAAATACATTTCTCTGGAGCAGCGCTATTTTAACTTGTTGTTAGTCACGGTACCCTCTTAAGAAATTAAAAGTTTCTCCCAAATCCGAAAGTCTTCACAGACTATTTATTTTGCATGACTCTGGAACTCGTCAAGTGCTATGTACACACGTATGGGCACATTTAAGCATTACAAAGGAGAAGACATTTTCAAAGTGGTAAAAAATGAGTTTGTAATCAACACACCAGAAACGATTAAAAGTAATGTATGCAGGTACCTTGCCACCGAATATACTTGAATAAAAAGGGATATATTCGGTCATGACCTTGAAACACGAATATGAGGATATTCGGGCCTCTTGTTGCCCTTATTTATCTTTTTTTTTTTAATGTAATGAGTGTGTTAACAATGTAATCTCGAAATAAAAGATATAATATATATTCGGGCGCCTTGCTATTGTCAGCGAGCGAGGAAGAAATACACTTTATTATCTTTAACACTTTATTTTCTTATGTAATTACATATTCTCGCTGTTTTTGATATTTGTTGTTTAAAAAAAAAATCAACGTTTTCCTAATGTAACTAACATTCTCTTGCGGCACCTGGTTAAAAAAACAATGCGCTGGAGTTATAAAATCAAATGAGATGAATTACCAGATGACGAATATTTATTTTCTTTTCACATGGCACCGTACATATAACTTGCGGGCGATTTCTATTTCTAAATAGTTTACCGTACACGAAAACATATTTTAATTCAGCATGACAACATAAATATAGAGATAACATGAAGAAAACCTCAATTATGGATCATGGCATGGATGAGGGCCCATACATTCAAAGATAAATACACGATCAGCTGCTTATAAAAGTTACAGAGGATGCATAAAGGTAATCTTACATCCTAATTTAATTGTGCCATTGTTGGTGAGAGAGGCTGTAACGCGTACTCATCTGCGCGGCAATGTATTGTTAAATTTCTAAGAAATGTAATTTTTTTATTTTTACTGAAATTAACTTCATAAATAACTTAAAAAAATAAAGTTTATGAAATTTTCTGTGAATAGCAATTTGGAGAGAAGCTCGCATTATGCGTCACAATATTACAAATTCCTGAGGTGATTGTCATTGGGGGTAGTTGTCCTCGGGGGTAATTGTCCTCGGGGGGGGGGGGTAGTTGTCCTCGAGGGGTAGTTGTCATCCGGGGGTAGTTGTCCTCGGGGGTAATTGTCCTCGGGGGGTAGTTGTCCCCGGGGGTAATTGTCCTCGGGGGGGGGGGGGGTAGTTGTCCTCGGGGGTAATTGTCCTCGGGGGTAGTTGTCCTCGGGGTGTAATTGTCCTTGGGGGTAGTTGTCCTCGAGAGGTAATTGTCCTCGGGGGGGGGGGGAATTCTCCGGGGGGTAATTTTCCGGGGGGGGATTGCCCAGGGAGGTAATTATCCTGATACGACAATACACCAGTTTACAGTTGTATCAGTGCGCATGCGCAGACATGGGCGCCATTTTAAATGGTGAGTAAACAAAGCCAATGACCTAGAGGTCATGTATTTATGCGTAAATTAAGATTGCGCCCATGCAAATGATGATGATATCACTGCCTGCGCGCTGCGTTGTGCGCGCATATCATCATTTGCATGGGCGCAATCTTCATTTACGCATAAATACCACTGACCTCTAGGTCATTGGCTTTGTTTACTCACCATTTAAAATGGCGCACACAACTGTAAACTGGTGTATTTACCATTGTGACAATTTCGGCGACAATTTTGTTTGTATAATAATTTGATAAATTGAAATTTAAATTCTGAATATAAAGTGTAATAACTGTTGAATAGATCAAACAAGCAACTTAAAGAATAATAATGGTAATAATAGTAATAATAATAATAACAGTGATAATAATAATAGTGGGTTCTTGTAAAGAGCTCATATCTGTCGAACCTGGCACTCCGGGCGTTTCACAATTATCACCACGGCTTTAACATGGATGTCATCATGGCGCTCTATCAAACACTTTGCAATAACAAACCCAAACAAATTTCACTGTTTTTATTTATCTCTATCAGATAATAGCAGTGAATGATGGAGGGTTTGAAAGTGACCGAATTTCAACTGCACCAGTGGAAACGCCGCAAGAAGGTTCGTGTTTTGGGTGCCTTTTCTTGAAGACTAAATACAAGAAAAGGTTGAGTTCTGGTTGAGTTCTTGTGAAGGGTGAAAATATTCCGTGAGCTTTCTCATTCTTTTAATATCAGCTTTGAAGAGTGTCATGGTAAAAATGTCCTCAGATAAAAAGATTGGTCTTGATCTCCTCGCATATTTTAGATACAACGAGTAACAGCGGATAAAATGTGAACCAATATTTCATACTGTATATGTGTGTAGTCCCATATGCACATTTTATGTTTGCAGAGCATATTTAGAGCATGTCATGATGTGGTTTTCAGCAAATATGTTAATTTCAGTACCTCACAGTGTACTAGTACACTAGCCCTGAATTATCACCTCCCCAAGATTAGAACGACATGTATGAAAATTCACTATTTGTTAAAGGACCATTAATATGGAATAGTATACCTTAGGAAAATAAAAAATGCAAAACTCTCAATCTTTTTAAAATTAGATAGAAACAATTTCTGTTAACTAAGTATAATAATCAGTATTAATAGCATAGGCAAGCTTGATACGTTTTTACTCTGACTGTACATGATAGTATCTTAAGTGTGTTTTTTGTTTTGTTCTTTTGTTCTTGTGTGTATTTTAGGGGTAGGCTTTTATATAAAGAATCCCTCCTTTCTGCCTATCCAAAATGCTCTCATAAATTGCCATTGTTATTTTGTTATCACTATCTTGGTTTTTATCATTCCATTCTGTATTTGTATGTTTTAAATGTTTTTATGAAGAGTGTTGAATAAACTTTTAATTGAATTGAAAATATGTACATTTTGTTTTTACTACATAATCATCATTACCCAATGGTGTCCGGAAAGTTTTTTTCACAGTAAAAGTACTTGACCAGAACTCAACTGTTATCTTTAAACCAAACATGGTGTCACACATATATAGAATTGTGCCAGAGATGCCTCTTTTCTTCTTCCCCCAACTCCTCTGTTCAATGTAGAACCAGAATAGCAAGTACATTGTATATTTACATGTATATGATATGTAGAAACAGTTCTGCAACCTGACTAAGTGACACATGGACATGTTCCAGATATATTTGCCCTCCTGATTACACCCACTAGGAGTCTCCTGGAATATCACTCAACTTTAGACCTTACAGCTATAACTGTTATCCTCCTCAAAGATAACTTTTTGTGAATGAACAGATAACCTTTACAGTGTACATTTACTTTGATGCTGTACTTTTCCTTTTGCATTTTACTTTCTACTGATATATGGCATGTTTCTTTTCTATCAAAAGCTTCATGCTAGGAGAGAAAATCTCAAATGTGTCTTGTGAAAGAAAATGATATATGTACAGTGTAATTCTGCTTTGATGTTGTATTTTTGATGACATTTGTTCGTCGAATTTAATAAGATGACTCCTGATTGTCCCATTCCAATAGGCTTAATACTGGAGCCATTTTGTTCTCGGCTATGGGTTCAGATATTTTTTGTTATCCATACATGATACATGATACTGGCTTCCTTTATTTAAATTAAAATATTTGTGTGACGCCAGGCAATCCGGAACGTTTTGTGACACGTACTGCATCACTACCAATCAATGATCAGAGTCCTGTTCTGGTTGTATTGGAGACAAGAAAGTCCTTTGATTCTCTATCCTGATCATTTCATTCATAACAAATGTGCACAGGATTTACCAATGTCATCAGATCCTTGATTCATTGTTGATACCATTGTTGATCCCATGGTAAGTGTTTTGGATAGTTCTTTTTTTTTTACATCTGACAATTTTGAACGACAGAGCCATCCCCAGTTGAGGAAGACTATCCCTATGAAGACAATACAGATTTCTCTGATACCTCGACCACTTCGTTCGCTGTGGTGCTTCCAGAGGATTTATTCAGCCATGACAATGGGGAACTTTTGAGCTTCGCTGTCATCATCACAAGAGAAGGTGAGTTTAATAAAGATGGGTCATGAGGCATGCTCCGAAAACATCTTCCTAAACAAACTAAGTTTCTAAATTCTAATCACAATCATATTCAACCCCTGGCCAAACACTAGGTACGTACAGTTAACAACCATTATCATTCATACCCTTACCAAGTTTTGTAATTTTTTGAAGTATGTTAAAATTTCATTTGTTCTCATTTATGTTTCTCGGGAATGTGACATATTAAAGCACACATCTTAAAGCATTCAACAAGAGACCCTATTTCAACCAGTCCACCTTTCATTCTTGAAAACAAACAAAAAAGAAGATTTACAAGGGATATGAATAGTTAGGTCGTTAACTGTACATGAACAGTTGCATATACATTTACCTGTACATGTATCCCTTGTTCTGCTTTTGGTCGTTGTAAAACCAACCTAGTGAAGTGGGGGCATGGTGAGAATTATAATACCATCTGCATGTGTGGAGTGGAGCAGACTATACAACATCTCCTAGCCTGCCCAAATCTACGAGCGTATGAAAAGAAACTATTATTATTATGAAATATATCATTCAATTTCCGTATCTCAAAAATCACTGATTTGTGAGTATCTTTGGGGGGCCAGGGGCCATTGTTATAGTATACTCTTTTGTTAAATCCCAAAGGATATCGCTGTGCATCTCATTCAAAATGTGCACTGAGCCAATATGGCATGAATTATGAAATATCTGCTTTTTACTTTCAGCTGTTCATTGCCAGATTTGTTGATCAACGTATTAAATTTAAAAAAAAAGAATATACTGTTTTAGACGAATTCATGTATCTTTGACTAAGAAAAACGATTCTCCAATTACAGTTTTTTCAGGGTTGGATTAGAGTTTCCATTTGTTGTAACTTGTACTGTATGTTTAATGTTAAATGTACATGTGTGTTTGGATTCCTCTATTTAGCTAATGATCCAACTGTTGGCAGCACAGAACAGAATTACGAAGAGGCCAGAGCTCAGAATGCTTACATTACAGCCATAGATATCCCATATCCATATCCACCGACGTTTGGTAAGAAGGTCAAAGGTCATGCTCTAAGGGAAAGTCCATCTTGATATTTAGTTGATTTTGAATTAAGCAGAAAGTCGAGAGAAGCAGGTCATTGAAGGTTCAGGTAGAATCTGATTTAAAAAATAAGAAAATTATGGATTTTTAAAGCGATTGGGTATCTTTGCCTCAAATTCTAACCAATGTTTTATATATTTTTCGGAAACATTATATTTCCATTTGTTTTGTACACAAATCACGAAAAATATGATGTACATATTATAAAATTATTTGTTAAGAAAATATATGGTTAAAAAGTACAAGCTAAAGATGAGAAAGAGAATACCGGTACTAATTTACCAATTTTATGAGATTCATAATTTGATGTTATATAATATTGATAAGAGCATGAAATATAGTTTGGCAATAAGGAATTAATGTTTGTTCGTTGTACATGGTTTGTGATATATTCTTTACATAATCCAACAGGCTCTAATCGTAAAAGACGAGCAACGGAATCTTCGGCCACAGTAGTCATAGGTGAGGATGGGTCCTGTGTATGTAGTCCAAAGGAATATTGTAATGGAGCTTTGGATGATAACACACAATACTAGTGAGTATATCAAGTTAGAGAAGTATTTTGTCAAAAGATTTTTTTTTTTATTAAAGACTTAATTCCTGGGCATGCAGTAATATTATGAAAAAAACTAAGCAATTTGGAATGGATGATGGTATGCAGTGAAGTAGTTTATTAGGAATTAGTGTATGCTGGGAGGTTTTAGAACCATCAAATTGATAAGAAATATGGCTTAATCTTGTACTGCTCAAAAATATAGGTGTATGGGACTACACACACAAGTTGCATAACTGTGTGGTCCAAACGCTTCAGCTATTTCAAGTCATATTTTGAATATGAAGGCATTTGAAGAGCAATCTTTTTCAGGGGACATTTCTTTTATGACATTTTCCAAACTGACATAAACAGAATGAAAAAGCTAACAAATTATTTGTCACTTTAACCACAGTCCCACTTTCTCTTAGGATAAAGCAAGGATGGCAAAGACTATTACTAATAACGAAAAGTTTCATGATGGCCATGTTGTTATAATTGTTATCCATGAAATTACCATTTACTACCATGATAGCCATGATGAATGTAATTCGGTGAACAATTCATTATGCTACTGGTGGTCGTGGTATTACCATGGTATTGTCCATGGTATTACCATGTACTACAATGATCAACATGATAAATGTAATTTGGTGAACAGTACCCTAAATATACTACCAGTGGCCGTGGTATTACCATGGTATTATCCATATTTCCATGTACTACCATGATAGCCATGATAAAGGTAAAATGGTAAAAGAAACCAAAATATACTAGTGATTACATGGACCTCTATGCTAATTGATACTGCTAAAATTGGTTTAACTGAGTAGGGTATTGCAATAACTTTATTTACATCTCTATAAGGAAATACCCCACAATCCCCTAAAAGGAATCATGGTACTATCATGGTAATCCTTGGTACTATAATGATACTATCATGGTACTTTCATAATCCATGGTACATGTACATACACTTGTATGATAGTCGTCAATGTGGTAATTTCGTTTACCATAGCACAGTAAATTAGTGGGTGTTATCCTGGTAGAATCGTTGAATGAAACTATTAAGTAGGACTTAATTTGCAAGGACTGTACATGTTTAAGAAATTGTTAAACAGTCTTTTTTTACCACGGTACTACCATGATAACAATGATCATGTCATGAGCGATTATACAGTGCACTGTTGAGTATGTTTATTCATGATTTTTTTTTTTCAAACTTGAAAATAAATGTCAATATGAAGGATAATTTAGGAGCCACATATGCACATGTAGCCATGGTCCACGTAAATGATAATAATTTAAGTATTTCCATAGTGCATTTTCCTAAAAACATGTTTAATATGCTTTCAATTAAGGTATTTACAGAAGAGATGGGTTTTTAGATAATTTTAAAGGTATTGAGAGATTGCCGGTTGTGAACTTTTGGGAAGGTTATTCCAGACTGAATTTGGGAGCACTTATGAATTGAGAGGAGTGAGAATGGTTGCCTGGTAGCTTCCTGAGGTGCTGCCATAAGTGAGAACATACTTGTAGAATACAATGAGTGCATGGATTTTGTATTTGTAGTCGGCAAATCAGTATCAATTTAAAATGATTGATTTTCCCCGTTGTTTATTTAACAGTTATGCGTTCAGAGCATACAATGGCGTGGGTGATGTGACGTCTGGTACATTTGGGCCCGTGACAACAGGTGAGTTTTCTTTTAACAAACAGCAGTTTACAATATTCTTATGATCTAAATATATTACATTTAGTTATTTGGGCAGCTCGCTTCCTGAATATTGGTAATTTTTAAATGTTCGGGGAAAGAGAGGCCGCAACCCCTACCCGCATTAGCTGCAGGTGTCATGAAATGAAATTTGAATCATTGTGGAGTAAATATAGAAACAGCTCGTGCTTCAAACATGATTGCAATGAAAATATTTATTGGGAATTCCAGGGGGGTGTTTCACAAAGACTTAGATCATCTTCAAGTTGGACTTAACTAGGACAGGTCATTCATGCCACTGGTTGCTCTCACCATTGATCTCTCTATTATGATTTTTAGATGATAATTATTTTTTCCTTCATTAATGAACCATCAAAAAAGGTAAATTCTGTAGATTTGTAACCAATGCCAGTTAATGGTGAGAGCAAACAATGGCATGAATGGCCGAGTGCCATAGTTAAGTACATCTTAAAGTCGATCTTAGTCTTTGTGAAACACTCCCCAGAACAAATAAACTCCTATGGTACTATATATGTCTTTCATGACCTTCGAAATATATTACACACTTTCTTTATATCTTTACATAGTTATATTCGTTTAAATCGATATAAAGAGCGAATTGATTAACACAGTGCACATTGAATGTATGAAAGATTCACATCATTAAAAAAAATGTAAAGTATCACACATACATGCAGAGTCTAATTCGATATCAGCACCCTAAATTTGCTGAATAATCTTTCCTTCTCCTTTTTTTTCTTCTTCAACAGAGTCTACAGGAAGTTCGTCTCCCAACATTGTGTCCTACGGCAAGTCTGAGTGATTCCCTTTAAATAAAAAACAATCTTTATGAAAACATAACAACATGTTATACACAAAGGGGTCATCCCAGTATACCGACAGCGCACAAGGCTGAAAGACCGATCAAAGAAAGAAATACTTAAGTAAAGATAACGCAATTCGGTATCGGGGGCCATTGGTTTAGTGAACCTGGCTAGGATGTCAGTCTCGTACGAGGGCTCTTCGTGTAATGAACCCTCGGAAAAGAAAAAGTTGTCCAAAGGCCCGCAAGACCAAAATTATCGGACTCATGAGCTGTCTGTCTAAAGGACTGTAGCCACCAGAGATTTCGCCCCATGTTCAGTCACTGTAATCTAGCCATCTTGAGAAATTGAGCACATTAAAAATGAAAGGCAATGTTTTCTATTATTATTACATACCATACCTCATTTAAAGCAGAAATGCACCATTCTTTTGTGAAAACAAAGTAGAACTGGAGGGAAGCCGTAACCTGTTGTAACATGTATGATTTCTTATTTTCTTTTTCCAGGAGGTCAAATTGGCCTGATTGTAGTTGTTGTAGCCCTGTTGCTGTATGCAGTTGCTATTACTTTCTTGCATATTCAGATCAGGTAATTTAAGGTTCATGCAATTTAATTTAGCCCTCTATTTCACCTTTTACGAATTATAAATAGACGAAATGAACAACTTCAGAAAGGTACCACACCATTGAAGAGCTGTCTCCTAGTATGCACGATACAGATAATCAGTTTTTGAGGGTTATAGCACTTCAATACTTGTAATAAGATAGGTTAGTTAAATTTTCATCTGGTATAAGGTTGTTGGACCTTTGAATCCACATTCAAACCAGACTCACACTTCAACCGTTGAGGGTTTCCTCAGATGTAAAGAAATACATAAGTTGGTCGTTTCGAATCAGCAATGAATTTTAACATTGCTACCTTCTTTTCCAATGCAGTTGAGGTTTAAGACTACGCTATCGTGGATTTTATTTATCATAAAGTTTATGGATTGATTGAGGGATTTTAGTATCGGCCTCTATGATTTTGTCTTACCCTTTTCCATGCAATTAATGCAAATATGGCTTATTCTTTATAGATTAAGTTTGTACCTTCCCAGAACTTAATTGATCAATCTCTATGACTCCTTAAATCGATCAATAAAGTTGTGAGAAAATCCCAACTTTATCCATCAAGAGTAAACTATATTATCATAATCATTTCTTGAAAAAAAAGAGAAAAAGAATTATTCTAAACTTTATGGGCAACAGTGGAAAAGAAATATCCATTGGGAAACAGGTCTCTTTAAACTTGAGTCTTCTCAATCGAGAAACGTTCCCGGGTACTCATTTGACACCTGGGTGGAGAGTGGTGAATGTGGATTAATATGGATTTATTCATGTGATTTTTCTTCATATAAAAGACGCAAAGTACGAACCAGGACTGAAGAGAACGGACCAGATCTTTACATGGACCTAAAACCCAGACCCGAGGTAGACACGACATACCAGGAGATGGCTATCACCTCGACTGCTTCGTCCAAAAAGCCAGGAGAAAGATGTCTACCATCATCAGACCTGATTTATGAGAACCAGAATGTTGCGCAGTTTGCAAAGAAAATAAAGGAGGGTGATGATTATGAGATTGTACTACAGAATTAAGACGATTGGAAGCTTCGGAAAATCACAATTTGCCTGTCAGCAATGTTCCTTCTCTTCATTTGCATTCACAGAGAACAGCAACAATAGATTAATTTGGTTATTCTGTTTCGAAAACAATACAAAATCTCACAAAGTGTCTTAAAATTAAATGATACTAAACATTGGCAAAAGTAACTGGAAAAAGCTAAAACATATAATTTAGAAAGTTATGAAGAATATAGCTTATTGTATTAAAAAGATACAGGTCTACTCTTGGTACTGTGAATATTGTTATCAATTTAATTTTTGATAAACTCTTGTTTACCATGCCGCAGGACTTTTAACTAGTTATAAATAATCAGACTTCATTGTATGAAATATGGTACATCTATTGCTATACATTTTCATACATGCAGTAGCGCTGTGTATGTGTGTGTGTGTGGGGAATCTTCCAGGGGATTATTGTGAACTTGTCATTGTCCTAGGGGCGGGGTAGTTATCGGAGGTAAATTGTCCTACGCTTCGTGTCCGGGGCAGGTGTCCGGGGGTAATTGTCCTTGCAGATAGACTTAATACGACGTTATTATACTGTAAATATGGATTATGTTATACTGGGAGCAACGAATTCTTGCTTTAAAACATTCTATATTGTCTTGATCAATCATGTGTCACTTATGTATATTACCACATATCATAATCATTAAATATTTGAAGCGATTGTTCGAACACATTGTTGCTATTAAAAGGCAGTCTAAATTTTCCTGATCAATTATTATCATTTATATCCATTACCATATATCATAACCATTTAATCTTTGAACCGACGTACAGCATATTTGTTCATGTGAAATGCTTCAAAAAATACAACTAGCAACACATTGTGATCAATGACAGATGGAAAGGAAAATGGCATTCCGTAAAATCTTTGAATAGGCCATAATTGTAATAAAAATAGTCACAATACATCATGTTCATATTACAATGCTGTATGTTATGTATATTTAACTTTGTTTATATTATGTCTATGTATGTTTATATTGCATATTTAGAACATGCGTTGTCTTTAAATGTCTGTTCTTCAGATTCACACTTTAACATACCATGCAGCCATTTCTACTAGGACTACGTTATCATTTTTGTATTTTTGTATTTTTTAATGTAAATACATTTCTTCATTCCTTGAAATGACTTCTCTATTATGCTTTATACTACTACTACTACTACTAATAATAATAGATCACATTTATAACGCGCCTAATACATTGTTTCTAGGCGCTGTGGTGCTGTTGTCCCAGCAGCCATTAAAGAGAAGGTTGAGTTCTGGTCAAGCGATTGCATTGTGAAAGAAACGTTGTGGAATCGATCAGAAAAGATTGATCATCTGGCAAATAAGTATTTATGTGTATTGCAAGGTTCCGGAATCATCAGAATGCTAAGAAATTTGGCCCAGTCTTGGAAAAGTTACAAGCCACTGTACAAAGAAAGATGTATATGGGACTAAACGAACACGTGGCGAAAAATCCGTCCCGATTTTTATGATGTTACATGCCATATTTAGAACATTAAGGCATTTGAAGAGCCATGCTTTTCAGGAAACATGTTCTATCTGATGTTCTTCCACACTTGCATAATACAATGGTAACGTTCACAAATTAGTGTTCATGCACCTCTTCCCAGTACTCAACCTTCTCTTTAAGCGAAGCAATGGTATTATACTTTAAAAGGAACTTGCTATCGTCTTTGAATGCTGAAACGTGCACGTCTTTTTTATGTAGGGTATTAAGGTTCATATGGTTCATATTTTTTGTTCATTTATCAATGGGAATTTTTGGTATTCATATGGTATATGGATACACATATAAACATATACATTCCCACAAAAAGACAAATTTGTTTAAAATAAATTTAAGTTGACAGCAAAACAAAAACAAAAACAATCAAACATAGATAGTTAAAGTCATGGATCGAAAATAATATACGTATATACACAGCGAGGTTGAATGACGATACGTACCCGTTTCCTACACCTGGGTGGAGAGAGGCAGGTGTATGCTTAATGTCTTGCCAAAGGACAATGGTGACGCTGCAGGGCTGAAATCGCGAACCATGTGATCTGCAGTCCAGTGATGTATCAATAACACCACGTCATCCCTTTGATAAAGTTCTTTGGAGAAAAAATACCTTTGGGTTATCGTTTTCTAGTTTATCATTTTCTTTTCCAAGCAAAAATGTGGCTCACTCCAAACCCTTAATGCTGACTGTCTTGCAGGCGCGTACGTTTGCTTTGGTGCCAGTCTGGGTTTCGAACCATTAAACCTCGGATTCTCATTCATCTCTTATGTTCAAAACATGTTTAGCAGCGCATTCTGTGACCACAATATTGATTTTTGTGTATGACAATCAAACTAGATTCAAGCTATCAACTCCATCCAGCCTCTCACTAATTATCCAATGCATCTATCTTGACAATAACTCCATCCAGCCTAGGACCAACTTGATTAAAGGGGGACAAATCCTATAATATCTAGCTAGTTTTAATAACAGTAGAAAATTAGAGGAGCACGTTAGTGAAAGTTGGAGGAAAACCCGATTTATAAGAAAGTTATGAATTTTTAAAGATGCGATCAATCAAACACAAATTTAAACTGGATGGATTTGGTGCTAGATTGGATGAAGGTGGTGCTTGGCTGGACGGAGGTGGTGCTAGACTGGATGGAGGTGGTGCTAGGCTGGATGGATGTCACGGTGCTAGACTGGATGGAGGTGGTGCTAGACTGGATGGAGGTGGTGCTAGACTGGATGGAGGTGGTGCTTAGGATGGATGAAGGTGGTGCTAGGCTGGATGGAGGTCACGGTGCTAGACTGGATGGAGGTGGTGCTAGACTGGATGGAAGCGGTGCTAGGCTGGATGGAGGTGGTGCTAGACTGGATGGAGGTGGTGCTAGGCTAGATGGATTTGGTGCTAGACTGGATGGAGGTGGTGCTAGACTGGATGGAGGTGGTGCTAGACTGGATGGAGGTGGTGCTGGGCTGGATGGAGGTGGTGCTAGGCTGGATGGAGGTGGTGCTAGACTGGATGGAGGTGGTGCCAGACTGGATGGAGGGGGTACTAGACTGGATGGAGGTGGTGCTAGACTGGATGGAGGTGGTGCTTAGGATGGATGAAGGTGGTGCTAGGCTGGATGGAGGTCACGGTGCTAGACTGGATGGAGGTGGTGCTAGACTGGATGGAGGTGGTGCTAGACTGGATGGAAGCGGTGCTAGGCTGGATGGAGGTGGTGCTAGACTGGATGGAGGTGGTGCTAGGCTAGATGGATTTGGTGCTAGACTGGATGGAGGTGGTGCTAGACTGGATGGAGGTGGTGCTAGACTGGATGGAGGTGGTGCTAGACTGGATGGATTTGGTGCTTGACTGGATGGAGGTGGTGCAAGGCTGGATGGAGGTGGTGCTATATAGGCTGGATGGAGTTGGTGCAAGCGTAAATAGAGAGTACTATAGCTATGCCATATATTCGTCGCTGTTTTCACGAAGTGACGGTAGTGAATAAAAATTGCATTCACTTTGCGTTACGATTTTCCTCACTACCGTCACTTCGTGAAAACAAGTGAATGTAAGGTTTGATGGAGTGCATGCTATGCTGGATGTAGGTGGTGCTAGGCTGGACGGAGTTGGTGCAAGTTTAGATGGAGATCTAGTCGGAGGGGAGCATCCTTCAACGTGGGGGTGCACCAGTAAAAATAAAAGGGGGGCACTTTCTGTGAAAAAAGGGGGCACCTACATTGTCTTAACCTTAATATTCCTGAACAAAGAGCAAATGATTACCTTGGAATTCTATGAATTTCAAGACGACATGAGGTTAATAGGATGGTAGGAAAATGCGTGTTGTAGCAGTTGTATAGAATATGCCAGGGTAATTTAAAGGGGCGAACGTTTCAGTGTGAATAGGGCACATTTATTTTAAATAGCTATACAAAAAAAGTACATAGCTTTGAAAACGAACATGACTGTATTTAGTGGCACAGGTCGTTCATATAATATTTGGGCATTATACCCCCTGCCCCCTCAGCTACTACCTTTTATCGTGGTTTTATCAATGGGGTACATGTTACTACAAAAAGCTGCTTTGATTCTTCGAAACTATATATGGCTCTAAAATTAAAAGTAAAAAGGGGACTTATCATATGTTAAAAGGCACTTATCAGTGCTGGAAATGGTATTTCTTATACCTGAAAAGACGTATTCACCGGAAATGTAAAGGAACCCTTCTTTAAAGGAAAAAATGCAATTATTACAAATTAACTAAAATGAGGTACTCATCAAAGGTAAATAGGAGCACTTCTCGCATCTGAAAAAGGCACACATATAAGATTCAAATTGGTTCATTTATCACAAAAAAGTGCACTTGCAACGTAAAAAGAGCACCTATCAGATTAGGAAACTCATCAGAGGTGAAAAGGGGCACTTGTTAGAAAGAAAAAAGGACAGTTAACTGAAGTAAAAAGGGACACTCTTCCTAATTGCATAGGATGTGTAAGGTGCATGACGTTTTTTGTCTGAAACAGCACAAGGAAACTCACAGGTGTGCAGATGGTAGTAGGTTATGTTCAGAGTTGGGTGTTAAGGGAGGGTGTTTTAATTTGTTTTGTATTATAATAAATTTTATTCATTTTTTCCACTGAAATTTATGAATCGTACATGTGTTAAGTAAATTGATTGATGTCATTTGATGAAAAAGAATTGTATTTTGAATAATTATTTGATTTTTTTTTATAATGAATGAAATAAAAATAAATGTTATGGAAAAAACTAAAAGTGTATTAGTGTTTGCGTGTGCGAACGAGTTTGTTCGTTTGCCCATGGGCCTTCAATTTACGAGCCTTTGGCTTCCATGTCGGCCTCTCCTTTTCCAAACATCTTTTCATGTTTTCTTGTCTTGTTCTGTTCAGGTGTTTGGTTATAGATAAAAGAATATATCGACTTGTGCAATTATGTGTACATTATGGAAACAAATACGTAAATGTTAATTCTTTATGATCCAAGTCATGTTGTACATTTATTTATTGTAAGTTCGTCCATTTTTGTGATTATCAACCATGCCCTGCACATGTTATTAGGTTAGATTATATCATTTTATGTTTGGAAAGGAAAATAAATGAAATAAGAATATGATAATGAATAATCATTCAAGTCTAATCCGCCACCTGCTCTATTTTACATATGTCATATGATAGCCCTATCCCCTTTTGGTATCAGACTGCAAAGAACATTATGATGGAAAGTATTTATATGGGTATAGATGAAGTATCATCATCAAGGATTGATACTTGGGGGATATGCCGTTTTTTAACCATTAATGCAAATGGTTGGAAGAAGATATAAATAAATGTATCATAAAGGAAAGATCATGGACACAGTTTTGTCACATAATACCATTATACAGGCCGCCTGTCGACAATGGCCATGTATTTTATCTCCCTCAACATAATGTTGTAGAACCTGTCGACAATGGCCATGTATTTTATCTCCATCAACATAATGTTGTAGAACCTGTCTACAATGGCCATGTATGTTATCTCTCTCAACATAATGTTGTAGAACCTGTCTACAATGACCATGTATGCTATCTCCCTCAACATAATGTTGTAGAACCTGTCTACAATGGCCATGTATGTTATCTCCCTCAACATAATGTTGTAGAACCTGTCTACAATGGCCATGTATGTTATCTCCCTCAACATAATGTTGTAGAACCTGTCTACAATGGCCATGTATGTTATCTCCCTCAACATAATGTTGTAGAACCTGTCTACAATGGCCATGTATGTTATCTCCCTCAACATAATGTTGTAGAACCTGTCTACAATGGCCATGTATGTTATCTCTCTCAACATAATGTTGTAGAACCTGTCTACAATGGCCATGTATGTTATCTCCCTCAACATAATGTTGGAGAACCTGTCTACAATGGCCTCTTATTTTGTATCTCTTGGGTGCAGGCCTCAATAAACAGGTTTTATCGTACCGCGATCCCATGACGTAAGAGTGTATATTAGGCCAAATGATATATCCAGACCGCTGAACATTATTTTACAGGGAATATCACTTCGGGTTTCTTCCGGATTTTTTTTTTTTAATAAGGGCAGTGAGTGAGTGAGGGTGGGGGTCGATAACTTACGTTTGAAATGAAGAAAGAAAATACGCAAAACACAGATAGGTGTGTAACTATACAGCAACGAATGGAACTATTTTGTGAAATCTTTCACATCCGCGAGTTTGTTTTTTCACAGTTTTTTGACAATAGGTAATTTAGATGTACTTCCTTGTAAGAAGATAAATTAAATATGTCATACTTTTAATGATTACTACATCATTCAAGCAAAAACAGTGGACACTTCGGTGGGCCTATACTTATGATTTAATCAAGAAAATGGACATTAAAACTTCTAATGGACGGTATAAGTGCCCGCGTTGTATAATTCATTACCTATGACTATCATCATCATCAAAGGCCTTTATTGACCCATCTATATGAAAAGATCCATAGAAATATTTTGGTCGATAAAGTTCTGAGACTATTCAAAACATCAATCAGGAATAAACCTTAAAGGGAACCAAAACCTTCATACTAAATTACTTTTATTGTAAAGTTTAAGATATGTGAATAAAATCAGTGAAAATTTGAAAAAAATCGGGCAAGGAATAAGGAAGTTAGAGCTTTTTGAAATGACTAGTCACTAGAGGGCGATATTTAATTTGATGACATCATCTGTGGACAACTCTCCATGCCTTTTGTACATCAAATTTCATGTTTTTCCTTCTTTCTTGTGATTGAGATAGTCTACTTCCCTGAAAGCAAGGTATAGAATGCAAAATGATATTCTACTTCACATATTATGAAGTCGGATCAAGAACACAAATAAATACGAAGAAAACGAAATAATTGTAAAATTTGATGTACAAAAGGCATGGAGAGTTGTCCACAGATGATGTCATCAAATTAAATATCGCCCTCTAGTGAATAGGCATTTCCTAAAGCTCTAACTTCCTTATTCCTTCTTCAAATTTTCACTGATTTTATTCAAATGTCTTAAACTTTACAATAAAAGTTACTTGGTATGAAGGTTTTGGTTCCCTTTAATGACACATTCATTTCATAAAAATAGGTAAAAGAAAATTGCTATAACTTTATGGTCCTTTTTTTTCCCCGTGAGGCACCGACCCTCTTCCTTGCTTGGCTGCTTGACTTCTGTTTGAAACAATTTGTTTTACTTCACCATATTATCGTCAGTATCAAGTTAAATAGTTTATATTTCTGTATATTACTTTTGAAACATAAGTGCTAACCAAACGTGTATTATATATCCATACCATGTATCTCATTTGCTCCTTATCGGGGGGGGGGGGGGCGTTAGTTTTCCAATATGTTGTGTTCCCCTTTCAGTTTTGTATTTATTAATCATAAAATTAAACGTAATTGAATGTTTAACTAGATTTGTTTGTTTTTGTTTTGTTTTTTTGTTAAATGAAATTCGTATACATGCATGGCATGACTAAATATGATTGATGACTACGTCTAGCTATGCTTCGTTCGTTCGTTCGTGTCTCCTTAGATCAAGATTAATGTATCATGATCTTCAGAGTAGTGGCTACAACCAGCCGTGTCAGACACGTTGTCCCGGCGTGCCCCTATTTAAAACATTTATACAATAACAATTAACATTACATTTAATTAATAGTATGAAACTATTAGAATTACTCTCATGTTACGGGAAAAAATATTATATATATATCTATATATATATACTTTGAACCAATTGATTTGGTCGATCCAGTTCGATGGCGCAAACATGGTACTACTGGACAGAGATCCTAATAATTACAGAGCTTGGTTTTGTTGCTCTGTTCGCCAGCAGTTTGAGGATATGGAATACCGCGGCACATTACTCACAAGAGTTCTAACAAGCCAAGCTTATACAGAGCCTATAATAAGTAATGTTGTGCATGTACCACCCAACCGATCGATCAAAAACTCAAAAATCAGAACTGACTTAAAATTTAAAAAAAAAGAAAAAAAATGAAAAATTAAAAATGAAGAAAAAAAACACACGAAAGATTAACCATCTAAAATGTCATAATTGTGATAAATAGCTATAAAGATTTTTCAAGCAACAAAAATAAATAATATCATGTTCAAGTAAAGGAAAAAATACACTTTGTATTCTTCTTTCGTGTCCATCATCTGACCTCAAAGCTATGCTGACTTAACTGTTATCTGACCTCTAGCTATCTGACTTAACTGTTATCGGCGGTTCCTCCTTCGAACTAGTTCTTTTGATGGGTAATAGCCCGAGTGTAATTCGTAGTGCATCAGGGAACTATATGTTGTTTATTTAGTGGAAGTTTGTCGTTCTGCTCTGTGTGAGCAGTGCCTTTTTTGTCCTTTTAACCAAATTCCTTTATTAATATATTTGATTTGTATTTCTGCGCGGCACAAAAGAAGCAGTAGAGCGTGTACCCAGGCGCGGATCCAGGATTTCTTAGGGGGGGGGGGGGGGGGCCCAACTTTATTTTTTTTTTTGCTCCCGAATATTTGAAAATCGCGCCGGCCGAAAAGTCGCTCAGTGGGGGGGAGGGGGGGGGGGGGGTAAGCGGACATTTTTTTTTTTTGTTGAAGTCCCAAAAAAAATCGCAACGACTCAGCCAGCCGAAAAGTCGCTCAGTGGGGGGGGGGGGGGGGGGGGGGGGGGGGGGGGGGGGGGGGTAGTGAGATCATTTTTTTTTTTTTGGTCCTCTAAAATTTTTAATTTGCACCCCCCCCCCCCTTGAGCGCCAGGGGGGGGGGGGCCCAACCCCCCAAAAAGGTAAAAATCGCGTGATTTTACATGATTTTTTTCTCAAGGGGGGGGGGGGGCCCGGGCCCCCCGGGCCCCCCCCCCCCTGGATCCGCCACTGCGTGTACCCATTGTGTGGTGGTTGGGGCATAAACGCGTGAACTTTTCTTTCGTTCAATTTCCACACGCGGCCAGCCGGATTCGATATGCTGATCATTCATTCGTTCGAGCACTCGATCAGCCAACCGTTCACATATTCTGTAAATTTGGACAAATCATTTGTCACACTGACACTAGTTTAGAAAGAGACGATTGTCTTGGCTTGATTGCCTCTCAAGACTCTTAAAGTGGTACGTGCATGGCTGGATAACTGAAAAAAATATATAACCAAAAAGAGGATTGGCTTAACATAACGTGGATGCTGGAAAGTTGAGGACTAAAAAATGGAAGTGAAGAGACATCTTGGCTTGTTGATAGTAATTCTGGTAAGTCAATGCTGGTCTATTACTTTTGCGCTCTGGAGGAGATTTTAAAGGTAGACCAGTTTTTAGAAACGTCCCCTTCTCAAAAAATGAAATGGAAGCTCTTATTACCAATCATATGTGATAGAATATGTTTTGACCAATACGGGATGATAGAAATTTTGCCATGAAACCGCTTCTAATTGATATATTTGGTAAATCATTAGTTCTATCCGGACTGGATATATATCGCGTTGTCCCAAATGCATCTTTCTGTGTACAGTGCTTGTAACTTTACCAAGACTGGGCCAAATTTCTAATCATTTTGATGATTCCAGGGCCTTGCAGTACACACCAATACTTATATGCTAGATGATCAACCTTTTCTGATCGATCCACAATGTTTCTTTCACAATGCAATCGCATGACCAGAACAGCTAGTCTATACCTTTAAACACAGAGGGTTATAATTTATCTTTTGATCCTCTCCTCCAAAATATGATGGAGGACAGGGATTTGGTGAAGCCAGACATATCCCTGAACGAAAGACATAGTTTTCTATCTTATCTTGTACAATCATTAATGCTGCTAAGGTCTGCACTACACTGCACATGTAGACATGCTTGGAAGGGAAGCAGTACTTGGTGCGCCATAAGTGGTAATGACGCTCCACTCTTGGAATATTTTTAAACATAGATTTACAGCCTTTTCAAGTTTAAGTCGAAGATCATGATCCAAATTCAGAAAAACTTGTAGAAGAGCCTAATTTGTCTTGTCCTTATATTTTTGAGTTGGTCTTGTGGTATGTTCAAATGGTCAGCAAACTGACAGGCTTGTTTATTTATGAAATATATTGATATGCGCCGAACCAATAGCAGCGCAATGAGAATGTTTGTCAAGTTGTTCGCAATTGCATTATCAACCTTAATTTTGGAATCAACGAAGTTGAAGCTAACAGCATGGCGTTTGTTAACGCCCATCGCCTACCCCGACGTGCAACTCAGGATCGCAACACAAATCAACTCCAAGCGCCTAACCTGATAATTGCTAAATTTGTGTATATGGAAGAGAGAAAAAAAGTTCTAGCTGCCCTTGAGAATGGTGACCATCGACCTCGAGATCGCGAGCAACCCCCCCTGATACTCCCGCTCGAGCGCCCATCTCTGTACGTATTGACCTTCCGCCGCCCTGAAGGCTAGGCGGGGATATCTCGCTCAAGTTGAGGAAAAAGGATGGTGTATCAACACAAATCTTTCTTCAGAATACTATTGTCCGTCTGAAATGGAAACAGAAAGGAGCAACGAGATGGAATTATTATCAGAATGAGTACGATAAATTAACTTTTGAAAGTTTGTATCTTCTTTACGATGTCTTGACATGTCTGATTGAAACAGAACTGGAACAACTCAAAGGATTGACTATCATAATAAGAAATAACTTCTATTAATTTTTTGTCTTCATATTTCCCTTTTCACGTGAAGGGAATATGGACTAACAAATATTAGTCTTCTTTCACATGTGAATTTTGTTTTGAATAAATTCCCTCAGAACGGCATAATACTGTCTACAGGGTAAACAGAACAGAGTAAATAAATTGAATAAATAATAAGATGAGTGAAAATGACAACGACTTTAATATTTGCTTTTAGAAGTTACACTAATTTAGAATCAGACAAGTTAGTCTGAAATTCTGAAGAAAACCTTCACTGCATGTCATTATATTTTTTTCAGGATTTTGTTTTCTACTTCATATTTGTCTTTTGACCTGAAGGGAATATGGACTAACAAATATTAGTCTTCTCTTACATGTGAATTTTGTTTTGAATAAATTACCTCAGAATGACATAATACTGTCTACAGGGTAAACAGAACAGAGCAAATAAATTGAATAAATATTAAGATGAGTGAAAATGACAACGACTTATTTGCTTTTAGAAGTTACAATACTTTAGAATTTAGGTCACATTTGCTCTACGTCTAGGATACGGCGGCCGTACGCCCCCGAAATCGAGAGATACTTGCGGCGGCCGCAGAGAATCTGCGGTGGCCTCAGTGTCACCCTCGTGCGTATCCCTATCTGAACAGGCCGTACGGGTCGCCGTGGGATTATAACGCGGAGTTATAACATGTTTCATTTCTAGGTTCGCCGTGGCGATTAAGCACGCCGTAGCCATGCCGTAGAGCGGTTCCACGGCGACCGAATGTCGGGGCGTACGGCGGCCTTGCGTTTTATATACTCCAGGGGTGAAGTGCAGCATCAGTCTGGCCGCACGGTCCCTGTATGGTCCCCCTTCGGCCACCTTAGAGGCACCTTGCGGATACTTTGCGTCTGCCTTAGTATCTGTCAAAAAACTAAGGCCGCCGCAGGGACGCCCTACTTAAGGCGACCGTGCGTCATCACTTCAAGGGCCGTACGGCAGCCGCAGATTTTCTGTCTCCCCAAATTCAAAATACGCGGTGCGGCTACCCGAACAAACCCTTCCCTTCCAACTCACCCAAAGAAAACCGCAATTGTTTTTTTTATTTTTTACTTGCACCTTGTAAATTATTGGCACATGCACCCTTACTTTATGACACACACTATGTCAAAGTTCTGGAAGAATCTTTAATTTTGATAACAATAATATTCGGTTCTCATATTGTAAATATCACATTATAACGTCTCCAAGCGCTTCCAAAGAGCTTTGGAAATTATTACCCTCTGTGTTTAAAGGTATAGACTAGCTGTTCTGGTCATGCGATTGCATTGTGAAAGAAATATTGTGGAATCGATCAGAAAAGGTTGATCATCTAGCATATAAGTATTGGTGTGTACTGCAAGCTTTTAGAATCATCAAAATGATTAGAAATTTGGCCCAGTCTTGGTAAAGCTACAAGCACTGTACACAGAAAGATGTATATGGGACTACCCTATATCTATCCAGTCCGGATAGATATAATAATTTACCAAATATATCAATTAGTCGGCGGCTTCCCGGCAAAATTTGTATCATCACGTAGGCCTATTAGTCAAAACATATTCTATCACATGATTGGTAATACAAGTTTCCATTTCATTTTTTGAGAGAGGGCGTTTTTAAAACGGGCCTTTACCTTTAAGCATGGCTGCCATTGCGGCGCTCTAGCATTTAATTTAAAGGAATTAATTCGTGCCAGGTTCCCCTTCACCTCACCTGGGTCGAGTGTGGAAAATGTAAATCAATGTCTTGCCATAAGGACATTAGTGCAGCGGCGGGACTCGAACCGCGGACCTTGTGATCCACAGTCCGGTGACATATCCACTTGACCACGCCACCTCTACAGTGTTGAAGGTAGCAGAGGTAGCAAAAAATGACATGAAGGCAGGGGCGTCGCCAAAGGGGGGGTGTGGGGGGGGTGCGACACCCCCCCACCTGTCAGGATATTGTCGGTAAAATTGCGCTGCCGTCGGGAAAAAGAGAAAAGGGGGAGGGAAAAAAAGAGAGGGAAAAACAGAGAGGGAAAGGGAAAGAAAAGAAAAAAAGAAAAGGAAAAGAAAAGAAAGAAAGGAAAGAAAAGAGAAGAAAGAAAGAGAAAAAAGAAAAAGAGGGAGGAGAGGAAAGAAAGGAAAAGAAAGAAAAGGAAGAAAAGGAAAAAAGAAGAAAAAAGAGTGAAAGGGAAACAAAAGAAACGGGGGATGAAAGAGAGGAGAGAGAGGGGAGGTAAGAGTCTGAGAGAGGAGGAGTGGGAGTAAAAGAGAGAAGGGGGTTGTTGGGTGGAGTCGTCTCGTCGAGGGAGCAAGAAAGACACAGGTAAATATGTTGCTGTGTCGGGTCAGCTGTGTCGGTATTCTTGCTCGATCCTCGTGTACTATATCAATGCAGAAGTTTGAAGTCGGTGAGATGTATATTGTCGGTCGGCCGACAAGTTTTTTTCCCTACGAACTGTGACTTCTTATCCGCTGTGACGACTTCGAGAGTGACTACAACTACAATACTTGTATTTTCTCGAAGTTTCACTTTCCTATAATATCAGCTAAAGAAATCAGAGGCTTAAAATTTTCGGGGAAACTAAATTCAAACAAGGTTTAAGAGTCAACAACGGTACGACGAATCGTCTTCCTTTCTTTATATTGTGATGAAACGCCAAAAATTCCGCGCTTCGCGCGGAAGGGGAAACTTCATTTAGACGAGTCGAGAACGGTACAACGAATCGTCTTCTTTCTCTAATAATTTAAGGAAACGTCAAAGCTTTCGCGCGAGAGTGGGAAACTGAATTCAGACAAATAGGGCTTATTAAAAGTCGAAAACGGTACAACGAATCGTCATCTTTCTCTAATAATTTGAGGAAACGTCAAAGCTTTCGCGCTTCGCGCGAACGGGGGAAACTGAATTAAGATGAATAGCGCTTAATAAGATTCAAAAACGGTACGAGGAATCGTCTTCCTTTCTCTATATTGTGATGAAACGCTAAAAAATTCCGCGCTTCGCGCGGAAGGGGGACAACTTCATTTAATTACACGAGTCGAAAACGGTACGACGAATCGTCTTCTTTCTCTAATAATTTAGGGAAACGTCAAAGCTTCCGCGCTTCGCGCGAGAGGGGGGAACTGAATTCAGACAAAATTAATAGGGCTTATTTAGAGTCGAAAACGGTACAACGAATCGTGTTCTTTCTCTAATAATTTGAGGAAACGTCAAAGCTTTCGCGCTTCGCGCGAGCCGGAGAGACTGAATTCAGATGAATAGGGCTTAATAAGAGTCGAAAACGGTACGATGAATCGTCTTCCTTTCTCAATATTGTGATGAAACGCCAAAAATTCCGCGCTTTGCGCGGAAGGGGAAAACTTCATTTAGACGAGTCGAAAACGGTACAACGAATCGTGTTCTTTCTCTAATAATTTGAGGAAACGTCAAAGCTTTCGCGCTTCGCGCGTGATGGGGAAACTGAATTCAGATGAATAGTGCTTAATAAGAGTCGAAAACGGTACGATGAATCGTCTTCCTCTCTCTATATTGTGATGAAACGCTAAAAAATTCCGCGCTTCGCGCGGAAGGGGAAAACTTCATTTAAACGAGTCAAGAACGGTACAACGAATCGTCTTCTTTCTCTAATAATTTAAGGAAACGTCAAAGCTTCCGCGCTTCGCGCGAGAGGGGGGAACTGAATTCAGACAAAATTAATAGGGCTTATTTAGAGTCGAAAACGGTACAACGAATCGTGTTCTTTCTCTAATAATTTGAGGAAACGTCAAAACTTCCGCGCTTCCCGCGGGAGGGGGAAGCTTAATTCAGATAAGGATTAAGAGTCGAGAACAGTACACCGAATTGTCTGCTTTTTCTCATAATTTAATGAAACGTCAAAGCTTCCGCGCTTCGCGCGGGAGGGGGAAGCTTAATTCAGATAAGGATTAAGAGTCGAGAACAGTACACCAAATTGTCTGCTTTTTCTCATAATTTAATGAAACGTCAAAGCTTCCGCGCTTCGCGCGGGTGGGGGAGAAACTGAATTCAGACAAGGATTAAGAGTCGAAAACAGTACACCGAATCGTCTGCTTTTTCTCATAATTTAATGAAACGTCAAAGCTTCAGCGCTTTGCGCGGAAGGGGGGGGCAAACTGAATTCAGAAAAGGATAAACAGTCGAAAACGGTACAGCAAATCGTCTTCTTTTTTATAATAATTTAATGAAACGTCAAAGCTTTCGCGCTTCGCGCGAGAGGGGGGGGGGGGGAACTTCATTCAGCCAAGGATTCCCAGTCGAAAACGGTACAATTAATCGTCTTCTTTTCCTAATAATTAAAGGAAACGTCTAAGCTTCCGCGCTTCGCGCGGGAGGCCCATCACTCACACCCCCTAATGAGTGCGTTTTTAAGTGATTCTCTTGCTCACTACCGCCCCTCCCTAAAATAAGATCCTAGCTCCGCGCCTGCATTAAAATATATAGCTATGATGCTGACTAAATTGGAGAAATAATTCGTATATTTATGTCGTCGAGGAAAATGACCATTTTGAGCATATGCAAGTACTATAGATAGTCCATAGGCCCCAGGTTTATAGGGTTGAATTTGTAGATATTGGACATTTAATTTTGTCGGTAATTGGTGGCTGGTTTTGTCGGTAATCGTTGGCCTCTACACCCCCCCACTGAAAAAGGTCTAGCGACGCCCCTGCATGAAGGACGGGGCTTTGCATACCTTTCACACGAAGTACATGTGTCTATAGCCTAATGGCTTTGTTGCGATTGATATTATATTACAGAACTTTGATCTCTTACATGTACATAGCTGTGACTGATATGATACGAAATGAGCAACGATTTTGTATTTTTCTGAACAGTTTGAAGTCTGTGAATTTGAATGAGACAAATTGAGGTATTAACAGAAGTTTATAATCACACTCTTAACATAAATATATGTTGTGAAAATATTAGATTACACACTTCCTTGTCTGAGCTTAACTTGGGCACACCGGACATGACAAATTGAGTGTAATCAAATCACACTTTTGTCAATTTAAAAAAAACCTCTACATGTATATCCTTGCTTTAAAATGCTAATTCGAGTGACGAAAACCCTTTACCGGTAATCTTATGTTCTTTGATCACATGTAGTGCTACTATAATATCTAATCCAAAGTGCTTGTGGCATAAAATAATGAGAACCAAAGATCATTAAGACATTTTGTCTAAAATTATTACCTAATTTTGCCTCAAAGGTGTATTTGTATAAGGACTTAAAGTGTATTTCAATAGTGTACATGGATGGTCTTTATATACGGGTTCTACTATAGTAATACTTGTAATGGGGATCTACAGTGCGTCCCAGAATGAAAACGAGAATTATCGATGTTTTATCATAACCTAATCACAACTATTAATACTAAATGACAAGTATTTGTAAAGCTTAGACCCTCCTCTTTCATTTGATGCAGCTCATATGATGCATTTATCACGCATGAGTGATTGCAACCGATTTAGAAAAAGGGACCAACAACCCATTTGGCGAACGGTATCTGAATTTCAAAGAGAAAATCACACTTATAGGAAGTTCATTTTCTGCCCTTTCATATGACACCTCAATCAGGAAAAAAGAGCAGGGAGTAACAAAGTTCTGTTTGTTTAAAGTATTGCTTGTATTTCCATAAGTTTATTAAACGAATTCGTTCCACTGGCTGTTTGCCCTACCAACAAAGGATTGAAAAGACTTCATGCATGGTTAATCGTCAACGAAACGGAGTTTGTTCTTTGTTGCTACGGCAGCCAGCCAGTGAAAACGAATTCGTTTAAAGCCCTACTGTACTACTTGTAAGCTACTTGCTCCCTCTATATAGAAAACAATTCCTAATCGGTGACCGTTGGTTCCCCATGATCCTCTTTTTCTTACGTTAATTGAGAGCTGAGTTGATGAGATAGCCACATGGCAGTGACCACCCTGGGTGGTCCAATCCCTCCTAGCCAAACTAGTACAGACGGCCTTTAATACAATTATGGAAATGCAAACATTACTTTAAACAGGGCTAAATCTCCACTTCTGTTGCTTGAAATTAATTTTGAATGAAACCGGATTTCAGTTATTCTTATTTTCATATCAAGCAGTAGATCATAGACCCATAAAATATAATCAATTTCACCAAAAGTACTAGAAAGAACACAAAAGAGCATTGAGTAGTTGGGCTTATATAGCTTTAAAAATCACATAGAAATCATTGCACTGTAATCATGGAAATTCTTATATCTTCATGCTCCTAGTACTCAATGGGTCGATTGTATATAGAAACCATATGGTCACGTGGTCGCTAGCTAGGATTGGCGAATCAAAAAGAACTTCAGCGACACTGTCTTACAACCGTTCGCAAAGGCTTACGACTGTTTTGCAAAATTTAACGATCCCCGGCGAAACCCCAAATTCGCTACATTCGCAAGCACTCGCCGCTCAGTGAGATACCCCCTTATAAGTAGTTATTACTGGCATATCGCATTTCACAACATTATTCCTCTTGGTCGGGTAAAATAATTTGTTCTTGATGAATTTAGGAGCACAAGACTGAAGCACGTTGTTCATTTTGTTTTTTGTTTTTCATTTCTCCCTTCACCATTATGTAAGTATTTCAAGATGTTAATATCATATGTACAATGTTCATATTTTAGTTTTTAACAGATTGTATAATTCTGACGATGTATTTTTGTTTATATATGGAATAGGCTTTGTGGCAGATCAAACCAAATCCAAACCCAAGCTAGACATTCACAAAAGTGTTAAATTCCAAACTACAAGAACTTGAATTGACTAATAAGACATGTCTGAGTGCCCCAACACATACTGTAATCCTGCACTAACCTGTTTTTATGTTCTTTTGTTTGATTTACAGTTTCGCAATCTGCAGGAGTCTGTGGCGATAGACCCACCAGGTAAATCTAAAGGATGTGTTACTCTTAACTTATCTTACAAAACATTGAATTGTATAACTTGTTATCAATAGCAAATGCTAAATTTATTTGAGAGGGGAGAGATAGAGAAAGAGAGAGAGAGAGAGAGAGAGAGAGGGATGGCTCAAGATGGCTGACGAGAGAGAAAGGAAAGAGAGAGGGAGGGAGAGAGAGAGAGAAAACATCATGTAGGTACCCCCTCAAAAAAAAACATGATTTCAGTAGCTTATAACAGTTATTGTTATTGAAATCAAGGTACATTTAAAGATAACTCTCTATTCAATAACCAATTTGATGTAAAGAATCTGTTGTTTTTATTCAAAATGTCAACATTAACAAAAGCATTCCCAAAACATTGGTCACAAAATTTACGTTTAAACAAAACTTCGAGTCTCAATGAAACAATGTACATTAAGACAACTTTAGATGTTATAAACGTTGAATGTACTTAAAGCGAAAAGTTACTATAATTTAATGCTAGAAAGGAAAAAAAGAGAAAATTGGTTTCCATTTCTGGCAGTTTCTGCCCTTTCATATGACACGTCAATCAGGAAATGAGCCAGGAATAATCAAGTCTTTCGTATTCTTTTTGCATCAACAAAACAAAGCTAAGTTTTTTTTCAACTCTGTTTGTTGCTACGGCGGGCACCCAGTGAAAACGAGTTCATATGGAAATGCAAGCATTGCTTTAAACAAACAGATCTTTGTCATTCCTGGCTCATTTTTCCTGATTGAGGTGTCATATGAAAGGGCAGAAACTGAACTTTCTAGGAATGTGATTTTCTCTTTGAAATTCAGATACCGCCCACCAAATGACTTTTTGGTTTCCTCTCTTCAAATTATTTTTAATCACTCATGCGTGAAATATGCATCATATGAGTTGCATTAAATGAAAGAGGAGGTTCTAAGCTTTACAAATGTATGTCAATTATTAATTATAATTGTGATTTAGTTATGATAAAACATCGATGATTCTCGGTTTCGTTTTTTCTGGGACTAAATTATTCATAACCCTTGGATGTTTTTTCGTTACACAAGAATGAAAGATGGACTGGTTGAATTTAGGTCCTTTGTTAACTACTTTGCTTTAAATATATATGACATTGTCAAGAAACGTAAATCCTGCAAATTCGATTTTTCACATACAGAAACAAATTAAAAAACTTGGTAGGGTACGAATAATTTAGTTGTTAAAGGGACTTTGTAACATTGTTTAGATGAGAGAAAATGGTGCTAAGATAGTGACTTCAATGCAAAATGTACAATTTACAACTTAAGATATTCTGAAAGTTTGAGTGCAAAACAAACCATTATTAATGATAACAATCTGGAAAAACTGATCCGATCGATTACTTAATTCTCCTAACTATATTATTACAAATTATTCACATTTCAGGTGAATGTAAATCGTCACAAATACCATATACCATTCCAGACATCTAATTGTTGAAAGATTTGTAAAAGCCAGTCTTATTTCTTATTTTTATTGGACCATTGTTGGGAAAATTAAAAAATGGTTGGGAGAATTAACTGTTAGAGGGGGTTGCATAGTGTTGCCTTCGCGTGCTCACTACCGCCCCCCCCCCCTAAAATGAAATCCTGGCTACGCGCTTGATAGCCACTTACATGTACCGGTACATGTACTATGTAAACAACATGAAATAAAGACATAAACAAGCTCTGTGAAAACAATATGGGTTTATAAGATGGGTTTATTATTTATTTTTTAATGTGGATATATTTTCTCCTATTAAATTTAGCATGGTAACTTGTTCCAAATTCTAGAAGTAGTTACACTAAAACGTTTTTTTTTTTGCAGCAGAAAAGATTGGATCTGACGATTACAAGAATTGTCACATATATAAATGTTACCTTGCTCTTTTCACTCTTTGCACGTTTAGGTATTATCGTATTGAGCAGTCCACGCGACACTGACTTTGTGGAAGTGAAATGGAGACCTCCAACTGGTGCTACGGCTTATGTGGTCACATGGTCTCCCCCTCATGGTAATCTCAACGGCACATCGGGTGATCTTGAAGGAACAGCGACTGAGTTTATCATCACTGATTTAATGCCAGGGACGGTGTACAGAGTGACGATCACAGCCAAAAATGGAACAGATGACACAAGTGATGTCTGGGCACAGTCAGAAACACGTAAGTCTCAACATCAATAGATACATTACGCTGTATTCTCATGATTTAAAAAAAAAAACCCAAACGTTGGTTTAAGCGTTTGTCAAAATGGGGTTTAACAAGGGAAGTTAATCTCTTGTCTAAATATTCCTTTGTATAGATATATTGACTGCTATGAGAGGCATCGCTGTTTCTATAGGCTCTAGGGGACGTTACATCTTGATATGACCCCAAGGCACGCCGGAGCGTAGTCCGGATTCAGTCCGTTCTTTGTTTTTATTCTTCTATCACACGCATTGATCCCACACACAGCGCGGTCTCTCCACTGATCGCGCAATCCGTAAATTTCCGTCCACACGACTAATTAATCATATACACATTTTAAATGCAATAACGTAATACACACTCCAACCTAAAAATTTAAAATAAGTATGGAATCCCTATAATGAGAATAGTAGCTTCGTGACGGTAGCGGAGAATTACGTAATGCGCCAAAGTGATTGTCATGTTTCTCGTTCAATCAGCGTACATCGAACGTGTATAGCTTTGCGGGCGGAGTTAATCTTCCCCGGAAAGTCGGGGGAGAATGGCAGAATCGTATGGACCGTATTCGAGGTCCAGATTGAGAGGAATGGCTAGGTCTACTTTCAACGTTGAGGGTGTGTTATTTTATCAGCTGATTGGGTGCGCTCATATTAAGTATATATCTCTATGGGTGCACTACATGAAAACGGTACAGAGGCTGGACTAGCTGGAGCGCCGAGAGTCGGTATAGAAACAGCTATGCTTCGAATATTAAAGATACTATGTTCCTTTTTGCAGCCAACATCAAATTATGTAGAATTTTGCAGGAATTATGAATATGTCATGTATGTCCTATCTGTGAAATTTAAACGTTAGCAGTGTCCTAATATTCAATTTATGCAAGGAAACCCGTTTACTTGCTAGACTTCACTGTCAGACACCATTGAGTGACTGACTGGCATTTTTTGTAAAGGGTACAAATGTCTTCATCAATAACCATTCTTGTAATGGCCAAAATTAAACTGATTGAATCTTTGCGCAGCATAAAACGTACGACCATTCGGTACAATGGTCTGAAAATCAGACTATTACTTACTGGCTCTATAGCTTCAAACAAGTCATTCAACGGTTTCCTCGCGAAAAGGGTATCAGACGAGGGTTGTTTTAACACCAGAATTCTTCAAAATGCGTCAAGAGAATCGAAAACTATTGATTACATTTGATATTTTAGTATCCATCAAACATTTTATGACCATAAATTATCATTTTTGTTGTCAATACGTTTTTACTACCAGTACTAAAGTTTATCTTTGAGTCGATTCGACAACTAATAGTCGTAATTTTTCCACTTTATAGACATTTTCAAGCCCCCCCCCCCCCCCTTTTTTTAAGGAAGTTCTAAATTAGTATTATCTTTGAAATGCCGTTGGAATTTAACCTTTTCATTTTTTGGGGCCTGCAAATGAAACATAGTACCGTTAAAGCAGTCGATATATCTTTGTATACCGAATTCACAAAAACAAATCTACAAAGAATTATTACCTTATCCTGTTCTTGAGTAAAGACTGGTTAAAACATCAAAGAAAATATGAGACACTGTCTGTAAATCTTCACTGGAAAGTTGCCTGAATGTTACAATCATTCAGGAATCGTACACACATTGCAATGTATTTTTTTTATCCGCGCTTGTACAAAGAAACTTCTTACACGTAAACCAATTGGGATCCCACCAAAATGTATTTATACGGCACGTTAACCGGAGCATGCGGGCATCTTTTAAAAGACTATTAACCGGTAGGCGGGCATGGCTAAAATCACGACTCCAATTTCAACCAATCAGATGGCTAGATTTCTAAAGAGATGTAGATTGTTAACACTATGAGTATGATGATTTTAGTAATTAGTAATTGAATTAATAGAGCATGGACCAACAGTTTGACTTAATCTATATTGTACTAAATAACCAATTTCTAAATGATATAGTATTAATGACTGCTTTGAGAAACAACTATGTTTCGAAAATTAAAGCAGTCATTAATACTTTTATATACCGAAAAGGGTCATAGAATACATGTGCGACTTACCAATCATGGTAATCAAGTTTGTTTACGCTATCTAGACAGCAGACAGTGTAAGGGCACAAGGTACATACAAATACGTGTGTGGGACTACGAACGGGCTGGATTTTTTGTGTTACTGAAATGTGCTCAGAATTCAAGTAATTCATCTATTAAATGACTATAACAGACAAGAAAACAAGTCAAAGGTAAGGACAAGAATCAGTGCTTTTCAATATAACAGCAATTTTGCATGAAATACCATCAGGAAAGCTATCTAAATTTGTCAGAAATTAGCGACAAACACACCAAATTCAGCGCTGCAATGACGCACAAAACGGCATAGAATTCAACTTTTCATCCACCAAATGAATTCAAACACTTGCATTATACAATCTTCAATACCTGTATCACCGTTATCGCATGCAATAAAATCACGATCTATATCTAGACCTAGATCTACGGCTAATAATAAACGTAGGGCCTACCCTTTTGGGTGTTCTTGCTGTCTAGCAACCAATTCTTCGCACACACACAATGTATGGTATCCGCGATCGATCAAACCAGTTTTTAAGCAAGACTGAACTATTCCCGGTAACTTGAATTTTACCCTCAAACTATTACATGGGCGTGGCATTTTTCGTTTATTTACGGCAATGGCTAAAACCATGACTGCAATTTCGACCATCAGATGGCTGGATTTCTTAAGTGAGGTATATAAAAAGTGATAATGATGGTAATAATGATGATAATAATGATAATTATTATAACAAATAATGAAAATGATGATGATAAGTTGATATATGTAGTGCCTTTTCCAGAGGATACAAGGTGCTATCCAATAGTCTTAGGTAGGACCGGGAATTTCGAGTACCGCGTTATTATTTTTTTCTTCTGCAGACCCTGCTCCCGTGTTGAATCTTACTGAATCTGGAGCCACAAACCAGTCCATCTCAGCCAAGTGGAATAGGCCCAGTGGAAAGGTAATCCGGTACTACTTTGCATGTTCAAATGGTACAGAAGACCCATCTTCCCCAATAGCGGAAAGTGGCAGTAACATGGCATCTTGTGTGGGACTATCTACTCCTGGGGCAAACTACACTTTCACTATCACATCACAGGCGAGAGTAGCAAAGAGTGCTGAATCTACCATCACTATTACAGCTTGTAAGTTGTATGGATCTAATGTATTTACGCATGTTTCTTTATTTCGTTGAATAACAATCATTTATTTCCAAATTGTCTTGTAGTACCTAATATGGTACATATTGAAGCAGGTGATGCTACAAGTCATCCTTCGTTGCCACTTGGAATCCTCCAGAAGGAAAGATAGACTCTTTTCAGGTGTTTTATTATGAAAACGATACAGCTCTTGAATAAATTAGCAATGTGGGAAGCAACAACACCTACGAAGTCACTTGTGAGAGACTAACCACTGCAGGGCCTGGTTAAATGTCTCTGTGGGTTTTTTCAGCGGGAGTAAGCAGGGGCGGATCCACTTAGAAGTCTCCCCTAGAAAAACTACACCCTAGAGCAACCACCCTCTAGAACGACTACCCCCGGGACAACTACCCCCGGCCAACTACCCCGGACAACTACCCGCTAGGACAACTACCCCGGACAACTACCCCCTAGGACAACTACCCCCGGATAGCTACCCCCAGACAACTACCCCCAACGACAACCATCCTCTAGGAAACCTACCCCCCGGACAACTATCCTGGGGGGGGGGGATAGTTGACTGGGGGTAGTTGTCCGGGGGTAGTTTTCCTTGGGGGTAGTTGTTCCAGGGGTAGTCGACCTAGAGGATGGTTGCCCTAGGGGGTACTCGTCCTAGGGGGTAGTTGACTGGGGGTGGTTATCCGGAGGGTGGGTGTCCAGGGGGTAGGTGTCCGGATCTATCTATCTAAGTATCTTCTCCCGGTTCGGAGGTTGATTGCAACATCTCTCCATTTCACTCTTTCCGAGATTACTTTCATCACTCTTCCATGAAGCATTGCACCGGTCCCCAAAAGAAAAAAATAATTCTGTGTGCCCATGCCTTGAGCCATAATGCATGGTCGTACAGAGGATTTTTTTATGTTGGGGCCGGGGTAAAATGCAATGAATTATTGCGAGAGTGCAAAAATCGATTTGCGCCAAAGTTGCTTGTGTGATGTTTGAATAAAACATTTGGGATTTTGGTATTAATTCGGTCTTTGCAGATCCAAATATCATCCGTAACAAAATTAATCATGCCACACATATCAAATATCGAATATCAAATATCAAAGAACATTTGTTGTACGTGTGTGTATGTGACTTTGCTTCTGCAGAAAGCATATGCAATGCATTTCATTTTTTTACATTCAATTCATTCTCTCACTCCACTAATCCCAACATAATACATGCTGTAGGCATCACTCTGGCGCAAGTCGATTTTTTGCACTCTCGCAAACAATGCCTCATGTTCATCCAAGCGTGAACACATACCTAACAAAAATGATACCAAATGATTTGGGATAAAGCACTCTTTCATAAGATGTATACTAATTTACTGTTCATGGATGATTTTTAAAATAATTAGCAATTTTCTAGGTGTAAACTTTTTTTTGACTCACACGGTATATGAGCGACAGTGTATTATAACCACATATTTAGTTTTGCAATCTGGTACACATGTATACTCTTTATATATAAAGAGAAGGTTGAGTTCTGGGAAGAGGTAAAAAATAATTTGTGAGCGTTATCATTTTTATTATGCAAGGGTGGAAGAACATCAGATTAAACATGTTCCCTGAAAAGCATGGCTCTTCAAATGCCTTCATATTCTAAATATGAATGAAACATCGTAAAAATCGGGGGTAGGTTTTTTTCGCCATGTGCTCGTGTAGTCCCATATACATCATTCTGTGTACAGTGCTTGTAACTTTGCCAAGATTTGGCCAAATTTCTTATCATTTTGATGAATCCAGAACCTTGCAATACACACGAATACTATATACTAGATGATCAACCTCTCTGATAAATTCCACACCGTTTCTTTCACAATGCAATCACATGACCAGAACTCAACTTTATCTTTAACTAATTCTTTCTTCAAGTTTTGTTTATACTTGTTCACATTTAGGATAGGCCAATTATTTGTTTATGTATATATACGTTTTTTCCAACATGTTTAAATAATCAGGGTGAAATCAACAAATATTTGAAAAGCATTTTCCCATAAGTTGTTTCCCAGTAATATCACAGACCCATTTCATATCATAAACTCGTCATTAATAATTATAATGAATATGTCCGTATCATTTATGTGGAAACTTAATGTGAATCATTTTCGTCTACATGTACCGGTACATTGTACCAAAGTTCTTTTTAAATGTTATGATTTGGCCTGAGTGGTTTCAGTTTTTAATCCAGGCCCCGGCCATGTTCATCAGAGCCCAGATTAATTTTCTTTCATCTGATACACCGGTGTTCTACCTGTGCCAAAACAGTGATCACTGATCTCTTTGTTCACCCGATACAAGCTGCGACATTGAAGTCATTGACCAGTTTTGGAAAAATGATGCAATATGTATTAACCCGCTTTTGTATCACATCCAACATGTGTTGGAGCTGCGTCCAGTAGTCATTGAGCGCTATTTTATGACCTACTTTTTGTGGTTAGACTCATTAACCAGGCGACAGCGCCCAGCAATATTTTTTCTACAAACGACTGTAGCGCCAGGTTACCCCGGCCATACATCCAGGGGCAGATCAAAGACTTTACAGGGGGGGGGGGGGGAGAGGAAGCTTGAAATATACGAAATTGCAAGAATGAAGCCTTCAACTGGATGCGGTCCCCGGATAATCTTAGCCTTTTGGCAGATTCTAAGGCCTATCCAAATGCTTAAACAGAATATGTATGTGAACACATTTTTTTCGGGAGAAAAAAAGGGGGGGGGCGTGCGCCTCCCAGTACCAGGCATCCACTGGATCTGATCCCCGACACCGAACACCTGGGGAGGTTTCTCGAAACCGTCATTAAGTCTAACTTTTTAGACATCGTATTGAAACGTGTGATAGAGATCTAACACGTGTTTCTACCAAATCTCCACGAACTTAGACTTATGACAGTTTCGAGAAACTAGCCCTCGCTCTCAATCTGGCTCATCCACGGCCACGCTGGAAGCTCGGATGTGACCGCCTGCGATGCATGCCCCGGACGCGACGGCATGCAGCCCGCTCTCGAGCTAACTCTCCATCGCATCGTGCAGCTGTCTTTCTTCTCGTTCACGAACACGGTTGCCCGACTGAAAGTACTAGACCACATTAGTATTCTGACATCAAGATAGGTCTCTATTATGTGCCCAGCCGTCTGATTAAGGTAGGTTCTACAGTAACACCGTCTTTTATTCTTTTTTAAATAAATCTAACTTGCACATTCAAATGGAAATGATAGCCCTACCAGGTTCGCCGGGCCCGCCGCTCCCGCCCGGCAGGATACCTAGGCTGGTGGACATCACGAACCATGTCCCTGGTTTTGCCCACACAAAGCTGCATTACTATCCTGGCGCTGGCTGTGTATTAAAAACTGTTCATATTGATTTTCAGCATTTCAAACTACACTGTACAAAACTCAACTTCACTCAAAATCGGTACTTTAGTGATAGTTGATGCCCGGCTCCACCCCCCCCCCCCCCCCCACTCGGTGTTATTTAGGGTACGCATATGCGTGTTCCAAGTGACCCCCCCCCCCCCCTTTTCAGCAAAAGTCCGGTGTGTAAAGTCCCTGCCCCCCCCCCACTCAGTGTTATTTAGGGTATGCATATGCTCGTTCCCTCTTTTTTAAAGCACCCCCTATCTGAGGACTGCCAACATTTTCGAACCCCCCTTTCGCGGGCTTTTCATGGGCTTTTCCTGCCTTGGAGACCCCCCTAAATCAGGAAAAATTCTCAATGTACCCCCCTAAATTCAGAATAATTTCTCAGGAGTCCAAAGAGATGAGAAAAAAAAAAGAAAAAACACCCCCGGCCCTTTTTAAAGAAATCTCTGGGTGAAAAGTTAAATACACCCCTTTTTTTTACAATTCTCGGGCCGGACTTTGTTGCACGAAAAGTACCCCTTTACCTGACATTTTGGTAACACGCATGCGGTCATTCCGACCCCTGAGTGGGGGGGCCGGGGTAAAGTCAATACGGGTCGACCTTTTTCTTTTGTTATACAGGCCTTTTTCAGCACCCCCCCCCCCCCCCTTTTCAGCAAAAGTCTGGTGTGTAAAGTCAATACGGGTCGACCTTTTTCTTTTGTTACGAAAAGGACATCTTGGTAACACGCATGGGGTCCATCCGTTCTCGGAGTGGGGGGGGGGGGGGGGGGGCGGGAGTTGATGACACCTAAATAGCATACAATTTTGTTCAACTTAGGTCTATGTTTAGTTATACTTAGAGATCTAGAATCTAGTCTATAGTCATATAGATCTAGACTAGAAAGAAAAATTGGAAAATTCAAATCGTGAGTCTACTGTCAAACTTGCTGATCAACCACTTTGTATACATTGTGTGCATATAGTGTGCAATTGTGTGCAATGTGTTCATTGTGTGCTATTGCTGCCTCTCAGCACGTACATGTAACAGCGCTAGAGGACAATACGCCTAAGCATTGACTCTAGCCTTGCTGGAGTGGTTTTGCCCTGCAGGCCTGGGTGGAATACGATATAAAATATCAAAAACTGTGACTCTAATGATTGCATTTTAGGCGTGGACTTTACGTAAGGTAGTATATGACGTTCAAATCAGATTTCTTAATAATCATGCCATATGACCCATGTGCATCAACTTTTCACACGTATAGGCTACTGTCGGTGTCATCATGCATCCTCAGCTCATGGTAGCCGCTAGACGCAGGTTGTAGATCTAATAACATTGATATCACTTGGCCTATAGCCATCATTTAATAATATTCAATCTGAGCTGTATGGCCCTACATGTTATCAGTGCCTGTGATATATGGTGTAATATTGAAGCCCTAATCAAAATTGCGCTTCAAAATGATCATGATAGAAATGCCTCAAAGAAGTAAAAATCTGTTAGTTTGAGTGACCATTTTTACCATACTCATTTTCCCCAAAAGACTGTAGTGTACATGTATGTAATAAAAAACTGTTAGGTAAACAAAAAATGAAATTTCGATTTCCAATCATAAATATTTTGATAATCAGACAGCTAGGCAATCGGCTTGTAAAGTCATGGGATTCCTGACTGACCTAAACGTTTGTAATCATGATTGCAGCATGAGCTAATGATCCAGGATTTTTTCTTCAGAATCTGAGGCAATGTTACCGAGCCACTTAATTGATACCCGTACCCCTATCAAGACTGATAATTGATATAAAACAAAAATTCAAATTTGTTCATAATAACCACTAGAAGTACCCACACTAAAAAAACCTTACCCACTGGTGGTAGCTGGTAATACTAGTATGATTAGTATTACTATACTGTAGGACTAGTAATATAAACTCTTCTTTCTTCTCATACAAATCACTTTAAAATAATACAAACATTTAACAGAAATGTAAATATTTGATACTGAAGAGATGGCAATTTGGTGTGTCACTCTCGATATGGGTGCCAATTAAGGCTAAGTGACATCCATATCATATTTCATGTTATCACCTAGCCCTAAGGCTATTCTAACCAGTCTAGCGAACAAGCTGTTGGTTGTCCCTGTTCTGTAATTGATCATCTTGGTTGCACTCACATTTATGGAAGTTTATGCAAATTTATGCAAGTTTATCCAAATTAATTGTTGACACTATTGGGACCTTATATGTGACTGTAGTGGAATTCACTGCTGCAGGGACGGATCCAGTCTGCAGAAAGGGAAGGGGCCGGCTGAAAGGGGGCCCAATTCGTGAAAAAATGTTGAGCAACGAGTTAACACCCACCACCCCCCCCCCCTTGCTCCCCCCTTTCTCCAGGGGGGGGGGGCGTCTTTTTTAAATCTAAAAAAAGGTTAAATTTACCTGTTTATGGGGCCAAGTGAGGGGGTCCCGCGGCCCCCCCCCCCCAATCTGGATCTGCCACTGCACTGCTGCAATAGTGAAAAACAGACACCATAATCTCTCTTCTCACAGAAGATTTAATATACCTAATGTTAAAGGGAAATCCACCTTATTCTCTAGTATTAGCAAACTACCAGTGGAAGGCTGAACAAATATAAGAAGCACAATGGGGACAATTCGATTTAAATTTAAATCAGACTAAAAGTGACGAAGTTACATGTACACATTTTTGAAGTTGTAAATTTGTAATCATTAAAACATGTAGGTATGGGCTCTTCAAGTTGGCTGAATCAGTAACGTCTATAGGATGTAGTGGCGGACAACTTTTCCATTTGTTCCAACACACAGAATGACTAAAATGTAAATGGCAAAAAAAAAACATACATGTATGACTCAGAAGGTTCTTTATATCTTTAGAGGACCTATAAATAAACTGATATCCACAACGAAAATTTCCACAAGGAAGAAGGCACTTAGGATTATGTTTTGTATACAACAAACAGGAGAGTAAATTATCCATACATTTCTCCATCACGTATTTCAAACTTTTGCCATTCTCTTTCTCTTACAGTGTATTTTTTAAAACCCAATTCAGGGACTCTTCAACTCACACATGTAATGTAATTTATGCTACATGTATGTTTCAGAGGTGAAGTAGACAACAAACAGAAGAGTTATCAATGTCTACATGAATGTACCAAATTGCCAATTTGAGATTCACATTTATTTAGTGATTTCATATTTCAAACATTCATAACTCTTAGTATTGGTCTGATTTATTTCAAACTTTTGCCATTCTGTTTCTCTTACATTGTATTTAAAAAAAAACTCAATTCAGGGACTCTTCAACTCATACATGTATTGTAATTTATGCTACACGTACATATTTTGTGTTTCAGAGTTGAAGTTAAATTTTGAATAATTTTTTCCTCATGTACATGTATATATCTATGAATGGTCAATCCCTGCTATTAATACTAGAACACAGACATATTGAAGCCTCTTCAACAGGTACATTTTGTAAAGCTATGGTGGAGTACAACTGCTGTGAGTATACTCAAACTTGTGTGTGAGTTTTGACAAGGGAAATAAATCACCAGCCCCCCCAAAAGCCTCAAAATTTCACTTGATCAAGGTGACAGAGATCCAAGTTATGGAATTGTATGGAAATAAGATTCTAAATCGTGAAAAGGATTTATATTTTTTAATTTGTGACATATTTCGGGTGTTTTTAAGTACGCTTCAACAAAGAGGTAGGCCACCACCAAAATTGACACATCCCCAATTATTAATGATTTCCTGTTCTTTGGATGCTTCTTCTTTATACAAAAATAGAAGGTATTAGTGGGCAACTTCTCTGTGCATTAGTGAGTTTATGTCATTTTTGTTTTCTTACATTTTTATGTAAAACATGTCAACCATTCAAAGTCATGAGGTGATGTGAATGAGAAAATAAAGATAAACATAGTTGATTGTAAACATGGAGGATGATAACATTTAAGATAAAGAATACATGCGAAAAAGGTGTGAAAGAGAAAATGAGTGAAGGAAGAAGAACAACGATAACTGTTTAGATACAAATGAGAAAAATAAAGGCAGACACAGGGAAAGAGAGAAGAACCAATGAAAGAAGACAAAAACTGAGTGAAAAGTCATATCCTATGTAGACAGAAATAGGGGAAAGTGAAAGAAGAATATAAAAAACAGTATATGAATAGAAGATAAGTAAAAGATAAAAGAAGGATAAAATAAGAGAACATGAAGCGAGGACAGAAAAAAGAAGGAAAAAGATGTAGACAATAAAAAAGGAATAACATAGAAAATGAGAGAAAGAGGAAAACAGAAGGAAAAAAAGACTAACATAGGGTTATCTCAATAAAAGGAGAAATTTAAACAAATAATAAAACAGAAGAATAGAAAACTGTAAAGTGCTGCATGATATTGAATGTAAATATATGTCACAAGCTTTCTATCTGGGCAGATTTCTCCTGGGTAGGTACATTTTGAAATTCTAATCACCTACTCGTCATCAAAATGAAATGACCTAATAAATAAAATGATGTGATTTTTTATTTTTCTCATCAATGATGATTCATTAATTTTCAGATTTCCTGTTCTTCATCCCAAGTGTTATTATTTGTATAACCGATTTATGTTCTATAGTATTTTGCTCCAAAGTTACTATCCCGTTTCATTCTATAAAATACATGATAAGCAGACTCTAGATTTGTGCAGCTACTTGTACATATATGTACATGTCCACTTTATTACCCCGTATCTGTAGCTAGATATTTGGGATGCCAATTTGAAACAAAGTCTGTCAAAAGTACCCTCCTTTATACCCTATTTCCAATGACACCCATGTACCTGTATTCCTGTTAGGTGCTTAACATTGCAAAAACTTAAAACAAAACAGTACCTGGAACTTGCAGCTGCAAAGAAAGAAAGAGACAGAGAGAGAAAGAGAGAGATTTAAAGAGAGAGAAAAGGAGATCATACATGTATGAGAATAATAAACTGGAAAGAGTGACTATTATTGATTGCAAAAGTGACTGCAATTATTTGTCAGTAAATAAATTAAATGTAAATTACTTTGGTATGTAGAAGGAAAATTGCAAGGTTCAGAATTCAGAATTATTTTCTAATCTGCCCTTCTCTATCACCTCCGCATTAACATCATCACCCCTTTTTAAATATCCATCTGGTATCCCTCTAATAGAAAACTGAACAGCTTTTGAGCCATAATGCATGGCCATCCAGAGGATTTGTTTATGTTGGGGACCGGGGTAAAATGTAATAAATTTCATTTTCTGTTTTTTATTTTGTTTATGGAAACTGCCCCCTATCCTAGCCCCTGCTTCGTACAGTCATGGTCCAGTGACAAAGCAATGGCCTCGTAACTGTGAGGCCCCAGGATCAAAACCGTGTTGATGTGCTATATTAGTGCCCTTTTGTGGGGCATTAATCCTCGTTACTGTCATTTATGACTTAAGGGCGTAGGTCCCCTATTTGATAAGCATAGTAGCATACACATGCTTTAGCAGTCACGCAAAACACACATTGTCAAATTATTATTCAATAAAATCGGAGAATGGATACTATTATCTAGATCTATTATTTTTAAATTATTTTAAAAATAATTCCATAAAGTGGGGTAAAACAAAAATATTCCAACTATATGAGTGACAGTGTATAATGTGAAGCATCCATGTTGCACTTTCTCCCTCTTCGTATTCTTATGCCATTTTAAAAACTATTTATTACAAATCTTTAAGATGATAAGACCCTACATGTATTGTACATTACATGTACATGTGCACATATTTTCAGAAGAGTCATATTATTGAGTGGAAAATACAGATTTTCTATTCAATTTCCATTATGTTCTATAGATTAGGTAAAGCTTAATTAATTAATATAATTTGAGTTAAAATACATGTTTCTCTGAGGATCCAAAACCATTGAATACTATTGATTACCCAAGATTTAACTAACCATGGTCAGTTATCTTCCATTACCATAATATTTTGCAATTTTTCTGAATTTGTATAGAAATAAATGAAACTAAAGTATAATTTGCATAAAAGATAATGTTTTTCTCCAACAATAATCATCTCATTATCCTTTATTTTTGTTTGTTTGTAGTTGTTTTTTATTGATATATTTTATGTATTTCCTGTACAAAGATATTAATTGCATAATTGTTCTCCTTTGAATGAATCTTTTTTTCTATTTT
>JAVYIG010008193.1:0-92107 GCA_035222895.1 Strongylocentrotus droebachiensis | reverse complement strand
GTATCAAGAAATAACATGAATGTAATAGTTACAAAATGTATGTAATCATCACAATCTGACATTTGAAGACAGATTGAATAGAGTACACCGATTTGGCACAACTTAGCATAAAAACTGATCATTTCTACTTCTCTTGCATGGTTTTCCTCCAGGAATACCAAGTGGCTTGAGAGGCTGTTCCACAGCTGTCAGAGACCACACAACAGTGTACACAAGTATGACAAGGGCAACATCTCCTTGCCAGCTTTTGTAAGTACATTTTATCTCAACTTGTAGACTTTTGAAGATGCTTTTTTTCAGAGTATAAATTCCAAGTGATCTTTGATTTACTAATAACTTCACATTTTTCCATTTTTTGTTGGTCCTTCTGGTCTTAAAATTATAAGATAGCATTGCAATTGAAGTGCGGGTAAGCATGAATCCGATGACCGGGGTAATAATATATATCTGTAAAAGCGCATTGAGAGGGCCTGCGGTCCTGAAATGAGCTATATAAGGACAAACTATTATTATTATTATTATAGCATTTTGTTTCATGGTTGATATAATGAATGATAATGAAATTCTGAAAATGATGTGAAGTTGTTCAATTATTTTTTGATTGCTCCCTTCTGTATAGATCAATGACAATCAGGCTGTACAGTGGTTCTGGGCTACATGGGAAGCAGCAAACTTCTGTGTTCTGTCGAAGCTGCGTACTCCACTTGGAAAGCCTCAGGAGACGTTTACTGCTATACGATGTAAGACATTAATAGAATGCTAGTCTGATCTAGGTTGGCCTTTCTTGGTCATTTTCTATTTTGCAATTATATAGACTTTCAACTTCTTTGTATCAATTGTTTTACTTTGTAAATCTCTTTGCTCTTGAAAATTGTAATTCCTTTTGCCAAATTATTTGAATTTCTCTATTCTTTATAATACCTTGGTATCGAGTATCTGATGATTATAATGCTCTCATGCAAAGTGCAATGTATCAAATAATTTGTGCACACTGTTTTCTATTTTTATGCAAAAAATTATATTGCGTGTACTTCAGAATTCTGTGTTAATTTTGGAATCGGTGCTAAAGACCCCTCACTTGCATTGATTGTCCATAAATGTATTTAGATTTTTCCTATTGACTGAATTCCTTATATTATATTTATATTTATATTTATAGCTGCTCTGAGTGAGTTTGTGACTGATATGAAGATGGATGATTCCAGTTCCTCTGCCAATGACAAGATGACAGGTAATTGCTAACATGGTAGTTTAGCTTTTGGTAATGTCTGCTAAGTATTAGATATATTATTTTGTGATAAATGCTATACAAAAATCAAAATCTATTCATGAGTGTACTACAAATGAAGTGCATTATCCATTAGTGTATGTGAGTGAGACGAGGGGTATTTACAAATATTCTGGTATACCTTTTGTGAAATACAAGATTCCTTTATCATTTACTATTTCACTCAGCACCGTTATATGACATATATAATAGTTGTGATACATATATTGCATAGACCAATCATGCATCTACATGCCCTGTCCTCAACCCAGGCTTTATACATTTGTGTTAATTTGCAGTATATTGATCTCAATATAATTCAATGTTCTTACAATTTTAAAGCACTGTCTTGAATTTTGTTTTGGGGTTTAACCTTGACAAGATACTTTGTTTTTGCCCCCCCCCCCCCCCCGCTCCGCATACTGGATTATCTTCTTCAGCCATCATTTTCCTCTTGGTCACTAACTTGTTTGTCTCGTTATGCATACATTCCTTCATATTTTATAATGTAGATTATTTTGTACTTAGCTGGAATGTGGAAAAATAAATGAAAATAAATGAAAATGAAATGAAAAATATACGTTATGTCTGACTATATTTATGTGCTTACAGCATTCAGTGAAGAATACAAGTGTGCTCAGCTGAGACCAGTTCTACTACTGCAGTATTTGGAGCATCTAGAGAAGCTGATGTACAATGCATACGAGGGATCAGCTGTAGCTCTACCTTCTATGCCAAAGGTATGTAGTAGTACATTTTAAATTACAGGCCTGATAAAAACCTGATTTAAATCGGTTTCCTGATTTTTTTTGATTTTTCCAGATTCTTTCCCGATTTTTTTTTTCTTCCCGTTTTCATCCAGTACCCCTTATTTTCTCTATTTTTTCCCTATTTTGCCCTATTTTCCCCCCAATTTTGTCCCAATTTTCTTAATCGAAATGGGGGGATTGTTGTTAGATGCAATATTTTTCCCGCGTATCCTCTTTTTTTTTTACTCAAGGGGGGCGTGGTTGAGGGGAAAATACAAACAATTTTTTTTTAGTGCTCACTATCACCCCTGAAATAAGGGCATTGTTTCACCGAACCGTCATAAGTACAAGTTCACCTACATCCCATTCAATTGCATGTTAATTTTAATACACACATGTTTCAATGAGACGCCATCGGACTCGTACTCATGACAGTTTTTGTGAAACACTGCCCAGTTTAATTTTAATCCACAGGTTTACCCGGTGAAGGGGGTGAAAGAAACGAATCTCATTTTTTAAAGTAAAGCCTTGAGTTTATCATACATTCGTTGTTTCCATATTCATGATAATTAGGAAATTGGACTAAAAAAATAGTAAGAAATACCATTCCAACAACATAGATGAATTTAAACACTAGAATAAAGTTGTGTTAAAATGGCAGTTATAAAGCAAGGCTCAGCTTTTAAAGTAAAGCCTTGAGTTTATCATACATTTGTTGTTTCCATATTCATGATAATTAGGAAATTGGAATAAAAACAAAGTAAGAAATACCATTCCAACAACATAGATGAATTTAAACACTAGAATAAAGTTGTATTAAAAAGGCAGTTATAAAGCAAGGCTCAGGACTACTGGACTTACACACATATATAGTCATAATATAATTACATTTTCTATTTGCATGTACATCTCATATTCAAATGCCTTCACTGCATTAGATTATAATATACTTCTAGTTTGCAGAGCAGATTATGATATTCAAAATCTTCCCTTGTTTCTTTTCTCTACAGCCTGTGAAAGCTTTCTTCCGAACCAACCGAGAGACCTGCCATGAGGGATTTGCCCTTGTACGTCCCCTGGCATACAGCCTAGCCATGCACTGCAGCCAGTATGCCAGCGCCTTGCACCATGCTATGACCATGCTACAAGATCTGGTAGCCAAGAACAACACAACAGTAAGTACAGTCAAACCTGTCTATAACGACCGCCCAAGGGAAACACAAAAAGTGGTCTTTGTAGACAGGTTCCTTTAGTACCTGTTTCAATGAGAAACCATTTTCAAGGGGAACAAATTTGTAATACCTTTAATATTACTAGATCTTAGCTCAGATGAAGTAAGAACCGAAATGACACATTTGATCTCATGTTATTTTCAGGACTCTACAAAACAAGGTAAAATATAGGACAACAAATGACCAAATACCTTGGTCTTGCCCCTAAATGAATACACTTGCCAAGGAATGAATAAAGTGTGTGGGAAAATGGGGGGGGGGGGGGGGGGGGGGGGGTTAGTGCTTGTATACTTATAAGCTTGAGATGAATCCATTAACTACGCAATGAGATTAGCCATATAATGTTATTGATGTATTCACTCCTAGTATGTATTATGTGCTATGTAAATGGTATTGTTTATTGTGATATAATTTCTTCACCGTTCCAGGGCCATGCGTTTGAAGATTGCCTGCAGCGTGTGATAGCACCCCTAGTGAGACTTCAGTGTCCTCAGTCCATCCTGGGCTTACAGACCTGGTGTGTCAAGGTCATTGGAAGGTCATTCAGTTGGCCTGATCCAATGGTGCTCAAGGCAGATAAGAAGTAAGTTCTACTTGGGATTATTTCTTTATTGCAGTGCAGAATAAGGCCTGGTGTTGACAGACTTGCCTTCAAAGTCAAATGTGTTATTATCATCAGCCAGTTCTATGTATTGAAAAAATGAAACGTGGACTATTTCATTTGGGATCAGAGTTTATTGCCGTACATGTTCCAATTCCATAGAGAAGAATCTAGGTTGGAATACCAAATATTTTTCAGAACACCTATCTTTTCCTGCAGATAGCATGTCCATACCCAAAATAAGTGAGTTGGGACCTGATTTTAATGACCCAAACTAATATCTAGCTATTCAATTTTTCAAAGCTACATACCTTTAAACATGGCATTTGGAGAATATTTGTATTCATGTCGGAGAAAAGTACATACTCCAGACATTGTTTTCTTGGAATGGTAAATCCCCATGTAGATGTATGTATTGTTGTTTCTGCTTGTAGGTTCGAGTCTTGTGTGACAGACACTCTAAACACCATCAAGGATTACCTGAATCTAGATGAGATTGCTCACCATGCTGCCCTGACCAAGGCTACCAGACAAACCAAAGCGGCTGCTCGCTCTACCTCCTCTCCACCGAACAGTCCCCCTGGTGGGAGGGATGGTATGAACCCCAAGCTGCTCACCAGGGGTATGGAACCACCGCCTCCATCACAGAGTGGTGCTGTGGTTGGGTACCTCCTGCTTGAGGTAGGTTAATAGCCATGTGATTCATTGTTTAAACTACCTGCAATGAGGGGATGAGACGTGTAACCCCTTCTTTTTGGTTGTTAGAGGAAGTTATTTTCTGTCTTGAGCTTTCTAAAGTTTTATGACCATGTGCCATGCAGATTTAGGCTCTACACAGTTTGATATCAAAGTAACTTGAAATGCATTAGTTACATTCAGCATATTTATTGATGGTATGAATCATTTCTAGTACTAAATATTGTATGTTCATAGTGTTTCTTTTCAAATATTAAAAGAGTGCAAGATGTAGTGTGGAATTTTAAACCATGAACAAGATAAATAAGGTATTGTAAAATGTCACTAATGTTTCATATCTTGTTCTATGATGTATTCTAACTTCCTCTTTGATTACTGATTATTGAAGTTAACCTACAAGGTACAAAATATTCTGAGCTTTGGGATTTTATATTACATTAGACTTAATTTTCAACTTATACAATTTTTAACATATGCACATCTTGATATTAGTATATATAATTGATTGTGTTAACTATGTTGAAGTCATTTAACTACAGACTTTTATGTGTAAGCAAAATCTGTATCATATACATGTATATGCTCCTGCATTTAATCATTCAATGCTGATTGTGGTGTTTACAGGTAATGGATTGTTACGAGAGACTGACAGACTATGACAGTGCCCTCAAATGGCAGGAGTCTGTACAGCTCTTGAGAGGGAAGGTTCACTCAGCTCTCAAGAGTAATGTCAAGCTTCCAACAGACACCAACATACTCCAGTAAGTCATTCATCCATTTTACTGCACATTTAAAAACACATTTCAAATTGCATTTTATTTATGTAAGAATATGATGAGATGAATGATAAAATTCTCAAGTAAGAATATATGTATTTATTATATGCATTTATTTTCTTCCTTATCATGCAGTGAACATATCAACATTATAAATCACTCTAATTTATCGCATGAATAGCTCCATAGCTCCTTTCCAGCTGTGCATGGCTGAGGGGGATGGGGGCGAGGCTGTTTTCTTTGGGTAACAGGGATTACATCGCCCGTATGACTTTCTTTGTTTCTGATGTTTTAATACAATGGCTTTAAACTCGATCAATGTGGAACATATTTTTCATGAAATATAGTGCTTTTACTTTTTGTGTCCCACCAGAGCATTAAGTCACTTCAACGAGAGGGACTTCCCTGCTGTGTCTGACCAGCTAGCCTTGATACCAGGCATGTCATTAGATGATCTGAACCCTAAGGACCCATCCGTAGGTATCGCAGCCGTCCACTCTCCAAGACTCCTCCTGAGGGCAGGCCAGCTAGAGCAGGCAAGGGCCCTCACACACTACCACCTCTCTGGGTGTGCCAGTAGCTTTCCAACCACTGGTAGCAAAAAAGGTGTGGTATGCACCCATCCACAGCTGTGAGTATTCTCTCTTTGTAGAAGTGTTGGCACTTGACTTGAAGTGCAAAGGTTGTGGGTTTGTTTCCTGACATGGCGCTAATGCCCTTTGGCAAGGCATTAATCTTCATTTGCCACTCAATAACCAGGAGAGAAATGGGGACCTGGTAGGATGACTAAAGCCTTTGTGTTAGTAATATTATTATTTCTGAAACATATCACACAAGAGCAAGATTGTATCTTTCAATTACTGAGATCTGGGCATTTAGCTCTAGAAAAAAAAATCTTTGTGATTTGATCAAATTTTTGTGTGTGCAATGCTGATGTGATCTTTGTTTCAAGTAAAGCTTCGGTCTAATGTAAATTTGACAATTGTCCCCAAGAGGTGGATTTTTCTATAATCAGTGAATTAGTTGTATAATACAAAACACTACTTGCATCACCTTCCATAACAAGAAGGTGTTCAAAACTTGATGTATGCACATGCAGCAGTCCTGTCCAATCTAACTGAGACGTGGCTTTGACAGATATTAGTGCTTGCTTGGCAAGTTGATGTACAATCGCCTATTCTACTCTTGTGCTCTTTCTATATTCCAAGGCCACTTGTTGTTGAGGCACTACACACAGTTAGTAAGCTTGCAGAAAGCAGTCTTCAGATGGTCTGGTTGGATTGGCCTGTTGTTCCTACACCTAGCCATACCATGCTCCTACAGACAACAGACATCATCAAGAAAACAATCCAGGACCCATCACAGGTACGTATAGATTGCTGATTTGAGTCTAACAATTAATGACAGTATATTAGATGAAATAATTTTGTAAGGCATGAATGATAATGATTCAATCAGAAAGGTTATTTTTTGTATAATTATTATTATTATTAAGTATTTGGTGTCACCTGTGCATGGGAGGCACAAAGTGGACTGAAGTACTGTAACCCCTCCGGTCTCTCCTCCCGGTATAACTGATTGGGGGTGTGCAGGTAGATCACTACACCGGGGTTTCCCCCTTCTCTTATACAAATAGTGCAGTGGGTTCTTAACATGCAAAGGTGGTGACTCTCCTCTGCACTGGGCCTCCATTTAACGTCCTGTCCGAGGGATAATGTTAACATTATAAAGCTATCATTAACTAGATACGGTATATTTTCAAAGGTAGTTTGAAAGGTCTAATTACTAGTATAAACCGACTTGTGTAAACCAAGCACTCTTAAATATTGCTTGATTTGAACTCAATCTCTTCCAATATTGTGCGACTTGTTTAAAAAAATAGATAATGTGAAAAAATCGTAAGGCAAAGTGTTCTGGGCATGGATAGAGTACAGAACCATAAACACTTGGTATTGGACTGCATCCATGAATATATTCACCAGTGAAACAATGGACTAGTATCTTGATATTTTTTTTTATTGTGCAGCTGTACTTGCTGCCTCTGAGCGCTGACCTTCAGCTCAATCCATCCCAGCATGATTTGACCATGATGACAGAAGCCACAAGAGTGACCTCATATCAACTATATCTACACTCTCAAGTTAATACCTCAGACAACAACTTGGGTAGGTTGCAACATTGTATGGTTTAATCATACTATTTAAGAAATCTTGGACAAAGATTAGACATAAATTTTGTCTTTTGGTAATTCTGGGAAAAAGGATGGTATGGTGACTGAGATTTTGTTTTCTTTAACATCATTTTTATTGTGCAAAAACAATAAAATTGATTATTTAGTGAACCAGGGCACAAGCACAGATGTCACTTACTTGTACTTTGTATCGAGGGGACTTAAAGCCCCACTGCACTACTTATAGCTACTTGCGCCCTCTATATAGCAAACAATGCCTAGTCTGTGCCTGTTGGTCCCCCATGAGCCTCTTTTTCTTATGTTAATCGAGAGCTGATTTGATGAGATAACCACCTGTCAGTGACCTTGCAGGGAGGTCTAATCCCCCATGCCAAACTAGTGCAGACAGGCTTTAAAGTAGACTTTAAGATTGAAAGTACTAGGTGATTTTGCATTTATGCCTTACCTATATCCTCTACTTGCACTGACTTGAATAGGGGACTGTCAGGGGACTGTCAGGAGCCTTCGACATACAGATACCCCCTCCAGCAATGATGCATATTTCAAACATCTTCAGAAAGGGAAAAAATGATTATTTAGGTATTAAACTATTTGCTGGTGTTTGTACAGTTATATCTTTCATGGCATCGTTTCAGCCTCATGCAAAAATGGCTGGCCTTAACGTGAAAGTACTTGGCAGTCATGGTATGAGCTTTAAAACAAATATCTACCTACATACAAAGTAATGATGTAAAATGGAAGTGTCATTGAATGTATTTCGATCTGTGTTGATTTGTTAGGGACCATCTCTGAGCTGAGGTGCCACCTGTCCAAGCTACGACTAGCTACATCTCGTCTAGCTAGGAAGCAAACCAACTTCCTGGCTGCACAGAAGATACTCCTGGAACAGCTGGACTTCATAGCTCCAGACGGAGAGAACTCACAGGTCAGTTCCTAAAAGATCTTGATGTTTCCCTCTGAAATTGTTGTCTGATGTTCAGCCAATAAATATCTTCACTTTATACAATTTTTTGTACTCCTACTGATCATATTTCCACTAAATGAATGTAGCAAATCTCAAAGCCATATGTATGTGTTGTCTTCCCTTTTACATGTACATACAGATTATTAAAATATATATCTATTACAGGAGTGTGGGAAAATTCTATTATCAGAGACGATCTTATTTCTTGATGGGTAATTTGTCATCTAGCATTTTTTGTGTATTTGTTGCTTTATTCAGAATCTGGACAAGAAGTTGATGAACCTTGAGATCCATGCTAAGAAGCCTTCCCAGCCTCTCCTGACGGCCCTCTCCACCATAGACTCTCAGATTGTCACGTCTCTGGATGTCCTACGCACAGAGCGAGAGTGCTCTAAGCTCTTGCACTACATGGGCAACCAGATAGAGTCCTGGGCACAGCTGTCCAAGACCGTTGTCCACTATGCTACCCTTGCAGCAAACTCCAAGTACGTCCTTCTCCCTTCCGATGTGACCGACATGACTGACCTCTGCGCTAGGTCTCTGCTGAGCATGGTCAAGTGGATGACCGCTGACTACAGGACAGCCCTGCCGTACCTGAAGCAGTGCCATAGGCTTGACCTGAGTGATGTCCCTGAGCTGAGCTGTAGCCTGGGGATGCTCCTGGATATGGAGAAACATGGAGCCTTGCAGGGACATGGGCTAGCAGCGTACGGTGTCAGAGAAGCAGATGTAACAAACTGTGAGCTCCTTGTAGAATTCCTACTATATTCCCATACATACCTACACTTGTTTTTCTTTATAAATCATAACTGATTTTCTTTATAGGATTATCAACCATTTTATAGATCATCATCTTTTATGGGAGTTGTATTGAGTCATCCTCTCATACACAAGCAGTGTCCACTTCGATAATGAGTGCGTTTATTGTGTTTTTACAGACGTGTATCAATCAGATATGATTATTTACGTCTGGGGACCGACTTTTAACGTCACCATCCAAAAAAGGTGACTCGGTTTCAAACCGACGTCCTCGGCCGAATCAGTCATTGGATAATGACATCTCTTCTTTATATATATCCATATAGTGATAGGACAGAGCCCAGCAGTGAGTGACACAGATGCTGTATGTGGAAGACTCCTCCATCTTGGTATCATGCAGTCACCCAGTCTGCCTAAAGCATGGTCCTCTCTCGCCTCCTGGTGCTACCGATGGGGACGCAAGGCTGTAGATATGGCAAGGTAAACAGCATCCACTAAAGCATAATGGTTAAAGGGATTGGAATTTCGAAATTTCAAAAACTTTTTTCCCCAACAGTTTTTTATAACACTGTAGTCAATTGGGGAAAATGAGTATGGTAAAACCGGTCACTCAAAGATTCATACTTTTTTTAAGCACTTCATGATCATTTTGAAGCGCAACTTTTTAAGGGCATCAATATTACACCATATCACAGACACTGATAACACGTAGGGCCATGCATCTCAGATTTGTAGAATAGGAAACATTGTTAAACAATGCCTTTAAGATGGAGATTGATCAACAAACCTGAGACATACATTTAGACATTGAGAAAAACAGGGGCACAACAAGTAACAAGAAGGGATCGAATCAGTAGAGATCCAATGGATTATCCAGTAAAAGATTAAACAAATTAAGATTAAATATCCTATGAATAAAATGTTTTGCATCTTCTGATATTATTTTAGGACCCCACATTTTATTGCTCATATATTTCATATACTTCAATTGATTAGAGGCACCTTGCACTTTGAAACATGGAAAAAGTGTTTCAATGCTTGTTTTAGAATAATGCCTTGTAAATAATTCTTATCAATTTAAGATAGTCATATGGATGTGTTGAACAGAGAACCAATTTATTTTTCTTTCAGTGAGGACAAAGGAGTGGTTCTAACAGAGGGTGAGAAGGCTACAGTCCTTACTGTGCTACCAGCTGAAATCACCAATGCTGATACTGATGAGATCTTGAGAGTTCTCAGTCAGGCCCACTGCACCATTAGCAGTATGCAGGAGGAAGACATAGTTGAACAAGGACAGGTAAGGGTGATCTGACGCTAGCTCTGCTACCATTTTCTCTGATTTATACTGTCGAGAGGTTTCGGGTTAGGGTGAAAATCATTAGTTTTTATGTTTACTTTAGGACTAGGATCAGGGTCCATGGTTAAAATTAGAGTAAGAGACTGATAAGATCTTGAGAGTTCTAAGTCAGACTCACTGCACCATTAGCAGTTTGCAGGATGTAATTGCAACTTATTTGCGATTGATATCAATTGCAACTATGTACAAAGAAATATGAGACTGGAAACTTGCGATTGATTGGAGGACTTGCGATTGATTTGGATCAATCATAAGTCTTTGTCATCATCTTCGGATTGGTTTTTATACAATTGTAACCTTGTCTTCCCATAGGCTCACTATCATGATGGTTCAGAGACCACAAGACTGCTGCTGACCTCGGTGTGCCCGTCCCTGGCTGACATGGATCCAGTTGTCATGGAGCACCTCCTTGATGTATGGGGAGCTGTGTGTAGAAGGATCTTTTCTCACTATCGGCTCTCTGTCTGGAGCTACTTCACATTTCTCAAGCTCAATGGAGGGGTAAGGAGTTGATTTTCATTTATGTGGGAGAGATATGATTTTTGAAAACGATGATTTTGCAGTGCTGCAACTAAGAATTGATGCATATCTGCACTAGTTTGGCCAGGAGGGATTAGACCTTCCTGTGTGGTCACTGGCAGGTGGTTATCTCATCGAATTAGCTCTCAATTACCATAAGAAAAAGGGGATCATAGGGGACTAATGGTCACCGATTGGGCATTGTTTGGTATATAGCTATATAGCTCAATATGAAATGCTGATATTATTATGAAACTCTTCATCCTTAACTGTTCTTCATTCAGTCATGTAATCAACGAAGCTGGACGGAGCATGAAATTGACTTCATATGTATAGCTCATGTGTATGAGTCTGTTCTAGAGAGGGTAGCAGTAAGTCTTTTGGTACCTAGAAATCAAGTAACAAGTTCCTGTAGATTTGTAACACTGTACCTTATCTCATCCATGAATGTTTTTTTTTTGTGTGCACTTTATATATTCTGACCATCGAAATAGAATGCCCTTGATGGTAGAGACAGCCCTATAGCCCAGCTCAACACCAGTAGCAACAATGCCAAGGCTGAACTGAACCTGAACAACAGCAGTGCAGGAGGAGGAGGAAGGAGTGGAGGACACGGAAGTGAGAGTGAGAGCATCGTAGGGTTTGGTAGACAGGAAGATAACAACATCACTGCCACTCTGCGCCTGCTGAGACTCCTGGTCAAGTATGCCTCTGAGCTCAGGGATGTCTTGGAAGAAGGATTCGCTACAACACCTACAGGACCATGGAAAAGTAAGCTCAGTTCCTTGTGCTTTCAGTTTGACCTAAGATTCAGGTTTCAACCAGAGTATTTTTTTTAGAGTTTGGGCAGTCCATCCTTTCCTTGCATAACTTCAGTGACTCTTATTGGATAGCAGTTTTAAATGAAATTATATGGTAGGAGGCAAATACGTCTTATTCACTCCTTCCATACAGTGGTGATTGTAGGTCCTATTTTAGAGTTGTTTCTTAATATTTCATATTTCCTTTAGGCATCAGAGTCAAAGTAATGTAAATAATGCATTGAACAACAACTCATCTTGTTATCCATGTTGATGTCGATGTTGATTTTCCACCTGGTGAAATCTGGACAGTTCAAGAGCCCTCCAACTATGCTTGTCTATATCATCCTGTGACATCAACTTGTCTAATTTCATATTTGTTGCCTTTGTTAGGTATCATCCCACAGCTGTTCTCTCGCTTGAACCACCCAGAGGCCTATGTCCGTCAGAGTATCTCTGATCTTCTGTGTCGTATCGCTAAGGACGCACCACACCTCATAGTCTACCAGGCTGTTGTAGGATGCCCTGATACTGGCACTGCAGAGGTGGAGAACCAGATTGGTGAGACATCCACCTTTCCAATAATAATGTCTGTTGACCTCAATAAGCCTTTAAATTTATGTCAATTGCATGTGTGCATTTGTGTGCTCACTGCTTACAAATTATGCTTGTCCCAGTTTGCCCAGAGGTCTGTGTACACTGACCATCTTGTTGGAATGTTTTAAATTTCATTTTTAAAGATCTATTTTCTCATCAGCCTGATTAATGGCTGTTTTTCTCTAATTCAACAAGTTACAGAACAGTGATAAATAAGGAGTGATGAATAAAAGGTATCTGTAAAATTTAAACAACAGATAGTTTGGGGATTGATTGACTTTAACATATGACACAGTTATCAATAATCATGAACTCCCGATCTTGTTTACAGCCCAGCCGAGTTCAATCACCAACTTCCTAACCAGCCCTCAGGTAGCCTCCTCCCTCCAGGATAGCCTGCTGTCCCCCTCCCTGCAGGGCGGCACAGACAGCCAGCAAGGAGAGGAGCAGGATGGTGAGGGGTTACAGGAGGAGGAAGAGGAAGGGGAAGAAGAGGAACAGAAGCAGCATGATCACTCAATGCATCTGCTTGAGGATTGCTTGAGGGCTCTGGTGTCCACGCTGTCCCAGCATGATGCAAACCTGGTGTCTCAGGTGGAGGTGCTTGTCCAGGAACTGAGACGGATAACACTGCTGTGGGAGGAGGTCTGGATTGGTACTCTCACACAGATACAGTCGGATGTTACAAGGTATGTCCCCATATACTTATCTCCTACATTAGATAAGTTTTTAGATATTCAAACTTTTAAATTCTCTAGCAGTTTTATCTTTTATATCATGATAGCTGTGTGATCTGAAGGCCATTTTCCCATTTTAATCCATTTTTTGTCCCATTTGTCCATGTGCCTCAGATTTTTCCTAAACGCCTTCTTTCTTTTATATTATAACGCTATATTTTCAGTAAGTTTCTTTGTTGTACAAAACAAACTGATATTCATTATGGGGATTAACATTACTGTTTTCAACTGGCTAATGATTTTCTTATTCCTAATGACTTTGTTTTATCTTCAGACGGCTGGAGAAACTTGAAGAAGAAGCGAAGAGGGTTTCTAGGAATGAGAGTCTAGAACATAGACAGAAGAGAGCTTTAATGATGAAGAAACACCAAGCTATCATGAAACCAGTGAGTACTGTACTAAGAAGATTAATTCTGATGACTTTGTCAAAACTAGAAAGAATAGAAGTATAAGGGAAACAGTTTGTAGAGATGTTTTAGCAGAATGAGAAAGGCATATAGTGTGAGGAAATACCATGGCATATTGTGTAAGCTTTCATGAATAGCTTCCTCAAAATATACACTGTGAAATGCTGTCTTTCAAAATAATTTCCTGAACCGGTTGATTACAAAGCTGGAGATAACTCAGGTTTGGGTCAATTGAATACATGTGTTATACCAAAGTCATTGAATTCAGTGGCTTAACCCTATTGTTTCCAAGATGTTACAGTGTAGTCAATTATGTAAATGCATTCAACAACACCTTATCATTTCCAGTGTAGACCTATTTAATTACAAGTAGTTACATTTATGAGGAGATTATTAAATCACCAAACTGCCTTTTCATTTGTCTACGATGTTGAGAATTAATTAAAATACATTTGTATTGTTTGGTTTGGTTTGGTTTTATTTTCTGTATGAAAGTTCAAATACATACAAGAATACAATTTACAAATATAATACAAATCAAGAATTAGAAACGGCTGGAATGCTCTATTCAGAGCGATTCACACTGGAGCAGTTGCATGGTATCACCAGCAAATAGTTCTGATTTGTTGATACAGCATTATAAAGCTAATAAAACCTGTGTGAGCAATCCAATTCTTCTCTCTATTCCATGTACTTTGTGTTCTTCTGGGAGCAGGTACATGGGATCACCAGCAAACCTTATGCATTTCATTTAGAGATAATCAAAGTTGTATGACAATCTAATCATTCTCGGTATGCTGTGTAGATTGTTTTCACACTGGAGCAGTTGCATGGGATCACCAACAAGCCAGCAGACACACCCAATGAGAGAGCATTCCAAGAGGCTTTTAAGGATCAGCTGGAGTGTGCCATCAAGTCACTCAAGTATCCTGACAACCCTGAACAGCCTCAACAATCATGGGCTCCATTCAAACAGGTCAAGAGAACCACATTGCTGTTTATACATCAGTGCAATCATCTATCATAGTTGTTTTTTCTCATTATCAGCATTATTATCATAACTAACTGTATATTTTTCACTATCATAATCACTGTCATGAAAATCATGATTGACATCACCATCAAAATGTTTGTTTGTTTGTTTTACCTGACTGCTAAGAAAGCATGTGTATGCTTGTAAGTAAGCAACCAGGGGACTGACCACTTGAAGTCCTCTCCAAGGGACTTGGTAATGAGGAATTAATGCCTTACCAGTCCTCAAAGTAATTCAAGTTGAATCATATGTTAACATGTGGCCGGCATGCACTGTGTACAGTACGTGAGCATAATATCTGTTTTAGAATGTGTATGTCTGCTCCATGAAGTTTTATGAAGTCGTAAAAGCTAAGGGCGTAACAAATTTTCATCAAGATATGGGCAATGAGCACAGGGTGGACCCCTTTTTGTGGTAAATAATCCTCTTCAGTTGAGTGAAATCATTGTAAATAACTTGCTTTTTGTCATATCAAGTTGTTTATTCTTTGATATTCATACAATTCTGGCTAATATCAATCTGGCTTCTCTACCTATAACAGCTTGGTCACATGCTTCAGCAGCGTTCCAACCGCCGGTCCACCTTCTTACTTCAGATGAGTGAGATCAGTCCCAAGCTGGCCAAGATGAAATCCACAGCTATTCCTCTTCCTGGTCATGTCGGCCATACCAATCAGGTATGTACACTAACATGTGGATTGTCTATAACTGTCCTGTTGATGTATGTGTGAGGTATCTTGCCCAAGACTTAATTGTGCAACTATACATTTTTTTTTTTCAGTTTCAAGTTTTATTTCTGCATTTTCCATAAACAATAACAAAAATAACAATGAATACATTTTAGCAATATAATGATAAGTAATACAAGTAGTAATTCACAAATAAATAAATATAAATAATCAATAGTACAATTAATCGTATTTGAAAAGAAAGAAAAGGGGGAGAATGCAGAAGACCGATATCGTAAGCAGAGCTTGAAATGATACCGGCCTTACAAAAGGAGGAGAGGAGACAGGAAGAAAGAGCGGGTGAAGAGAGTGCTGTGCAAAGTGAAGAGTGCACTGCACGAGCTCCTCAATCTATCAAATAATTTCCTTTTTATATACAAATAAACAATGAATATTTATATTAAAACAAAGTACATGTAGTATATTATGACCAGAATCTAATTTGGATTGCATTATTCTATGGAAATCAGAAAATGTTTGCAATGTGTAATATGTTTCCTGGAAGATGTTTAATGCCTGGGTAATGAGTAACAAGGAATTGAAAAAAAGTGTTGGACTCTTAAGTTCAGCTTTTACGTTTGAAATTTAGTGGCACAGAAAACTCTTTATAAACAGGGCACTACTGGAGGCACAGTAGCACTTAACAGTGATTCTGTATAATATTGAAGGTTTGAACCAAAGTCATGTATTGATTATCAATTACATAGTCTCTCTGATATTGAGAGTTATGTGTTCTGAGGTTATTAACATTTATTTTTTTTCTTCAAATCAAGATCTCAGGTAAAATAGATATGGGAACAAATTTACAGTCACTTTAATACTGTAGCATAAAGTGTGATTGTGGTGCATGATAATCAGGCCTGATAATTACCCAATTTAAATCAGTTTCCCAATTATTATTTTGTCCCCTGATTTTTTCCCAATTTTTTTTTCCTTGTTTTTTTTCTTCCCAATTTTACCCCTATTTTTCCTTAACTTTTCCCAATTTTCTTACTCAAAAGGGGGGAATTGTTAGATGCTGTTTTTTTTGCTGAATCCTTTTTAAAATATTTTTTTTACTCAAATGCAATGTTGTTGTGTTCTGTCTTATAGGTTGTGCACATAGAATCCTTCATCAATACAGTGAACATCCTTCCTACCAAGACCAAACCTAAGAAGCTTGTATTCCTGGGATCTGACGGTAAGAAGTACACCTACCTGTTCAAGGGTCTGGAAGACCTCCACCTGGATGAGAGGATCATGCAGTTCTTGTCCATCGTCAACTGTATGTTTGCCAGGAACAAAAGGTAAATGACAACGTCCAATTTATTGTGATGGGCTTGCTGTGTTGTAATTCAATGAAGCAGTCTGTGAAATAATGTGAGATTAATCATGCTATTTTTATATTATTTTATATTTTGGTGATTTCCATAAGTACAAGGGCCACTTGCTGCTCTTTTCTTGCCACGTTTAGTTTTGTATTTTGTATTTTTGTTTGAGTCTTGGATTATATTTGTAAACACATACATCCGTGCAAGAAGAAAAAACAAAATTATGCAACACTGTCCAGTGCCATATTTTCTTGATTTGTGTCAAAGCATGTTCATTACACTTTTAGTTTACATGGGGTTGCAATTGTTTAGCAGTAACAGTGCTTCAAATTTTTCTATCCCAACCAATACGTGGGGTCAATGCAGAATTGAATGTTGATGCCATTGATGTTTTGTTTTACTCCCTACACTCTATAGACAAGATGCACCCCTGTTTCATGCCTGCCACTACTCTGTGACCCCTCTTGGACCCCGATCTGGTCTCATCTCATGGGTCGATGGGGCGTCGGCTCTGTTTAGCCTCTACAAGAGATGGCAGCAAAGGGAGGCTGTGGCTGCAGCTGCTGCTTCTAAGGTAATCTTCACTTTATTTCTAGAAATTATCCTCATTTATACACATACATTCTTGCAGTTCTCTTAATTACACATGACCATAACTGGCATTTACGTCCCTCATTTAATCAACATTCATCACTCTCAATTTTCTATGGCAAAAAGAGTGTGGGATCTGGGAGTGAATGGCATAAGAGGGAAAGGAAGACTGAAGATTTGATGGACAGATGTGGGAAAGAAAGAACGTAAGGTTGGTCTTAATGAGGAGGATGCTTGAGACAAGAAGAAGTGGAGGGAGGGTATGTCGTCTTCATGACGCAAAAGTCGGTAACCCCTCATAAGAGGGAAAAATGCTGACTTCAATAAACGATGATGAAGATGATGATACATGAAAATGCAGGGTAGTATTTCTTGAACAGCATTGGAGTCGTCGGTCGCTACCATTTGATTACCGTGATCTACCTTTCTTGATGAAGATGTATGAATGTGTCTTGCATAATGTTTTATGACTGTTACTCTGTGTTTAGGTTGGAGATAATAACAACCCTCCCCCAGTGGCCAAACCCAGTGAGATCTTCTACAACAAAGTGACAAAGGCTCTCAAAGAAGAGGTAACCACTCTTTCAAACTGGTTCTCTGTTTATCTCCTACCAGTCATATGGTCCATGTTTCTACACATGCCAGGCCCTGTTTCATAAAACTTGTTTATCAATATCAAGTTACAATAACTGTTATAAGCTATTGAAATTGTAGCATTTGATTGGCTGAGAGCAAATTTATCATAGAAACTTAACATTTGTCATTGATAACAAGTTTTGTGAAACAGGGCCCTGGATGGTCTTAATGCTTCAGTTGTCTCTCTCTTGACACAAGTGCAAGAAGTGGCAAGGATAAACTTGTAGGGGGTTAATGTCTTTGCTTATCGATGCATGTTTAATAAGGGGATAATGTCAAGTCATTGAATCAATTTTAGAATCAAAATAAAAGACAAATGTGTGTACATAATTTGCAAATGTGGCATTATCCTACATATCGTTTGAAAACAAAGCTGAAGACAGTAGTGTATAGAGTGTTATATTAACCTTTGTAATTTGATTTTATTAAACGACTCACATTTCATTTATGGCTATACTGATGAAACATGCTGTTATGTTTGTATTGACAGGGTCTGTCCAGCCAAACCCCTCGTAAGGACTGGCCACTGAGCATGATGAGGAAGGTCCTACAAGACCTGATGGCTGACACACCAGAATATCTGCTAGCAAAGTAAGTATGAAAGGAAAAATGAGGGAGAGAGAGGGGGGTGAGAGATAGAGATTGAGAGAAAAAAAAAGGACAGAGAGAAGAGGTGCAAGATAGAAAAGGTAAAAGATAAAGAAAAAAGGTAAGTGAGAGGGAACATTTACAAAGAGCTCAAGAAAGGAATTGATCTTAAGAAAGAGAATGAAAATCTAAGAAAAAATGCATGGCAAAATGTAAAGTGTACTTTATTATATGAAATAGTGAGAAGGAAAGGAAGAAAATACAATTGAGTGAAACTTGCAGGGATATTTATAAATTTACCCTACCCTCCTTTTCCATATATCAAATTAAGTGCTATTTTTTTTATCTCCCCTTCATACAGAGAGCTTTGGTGTAGCAGTGGTAGTGCATCAGAATGGTGGCATCTGACACAAGCGTTTGGTCGATCTACAGCTGTCATGTCTATGATAGGTTACATCATTGGTCTGGGGGACAGACATTTGGACAATGTACTGGTCAATTTTGTGACCGGTGAGGTAAGAAATGAACCTGTTATTATTTATATTGGATCAAATGCTTCACACTTTTCTGTATTTTCATCAGGGTGGCTTTGTGAAAATCCTTTCATCTGCATCTGTGTACTATGACGTGTTTAATTGTTGTCAATGAGCATTTCTAATTTGAAGGACCCTTGAAATGCATCGCCATGACAGGCTCATCACCAAATGGTCATGGTCCTAATCTTTCTCTTGTGTGCTACTATTTGAAATACTTCTTTAAACCATTATGAGGAAAGATGTAATCAATGAAGTACACATGTGCCTGTTTTTTATGTATATCTGTATATAAGACTTTATAGACATGTATACTTTCGTTTGTATAATATATCGCACACACAAAAGTTATCTGTAGGCTTTTAATCCTTCAAAGTGATTACAGATAGAAACAAAATAATGGTTCTGTTCTCTTACCTCTTCACCAGGTTGTTCACATTGACTACAATGTGTGCTTTGAGAAAGGGAAGAACCTGCGAGTTCCAGAGAGAGTGCCTTTCAGAATGACTCAGAATGTCCAAGCTGCATTGGGAATCACTGGAGTTGAGGTAAGAAAGGGCCCTCAACTCGTAGAAATATATATACATGCCTCTTTTTGAAGTTGCTGGTATCCATTTTCAAAGGTTTTTCCACACAAGCATATTTTATGAGTCGGTAGGCAATCATCGTCATCAGGACAAGTGAAATAAATTCACTGGTATTTTGATATACCTTGGTGTGCCAAGAAAATATAATATTATTATTAATTATATAAAACCTACTATTTCCTCAATTTGATCATCATATTTGCATTAATTGCACATTGATTACATGGCTAGGGTTCTTATCACAAGAATTTACAATGCATGTGGTGGACTTGTCCATTGTCAAAATAATGTTGAAAGGTCTTTCAGAAATTCATTGCAAGCGGGGCGTTGTGGCGTGCGCCTCTAATCCAGCTAACAATGGACGTTACAAAGTGATTCAGTTTAGGACGCAGGTTCGAAACTGAGTCACGTCTTTCGGATGGTGAAATTAATGGTTGGTCCACAGAAGTTAATAATCATATCTGATTGATACATGTCTGTAAAAACCCAATTACACACACATTGCAAGCCATGAGATATTTCTTGTTGGATTAAAAGCATTCAGACAAATGAAATGACAAACGCTGATTATTTGCTTGAATCACAGGGTAACTTTCGTCAATCCTCAGAGGAGGTTCTGAAGATTATGCGCAAGGGTCGCGAGACCCTCCTGAACCTGCTAGAAGCCTTTGTGTATGACCCCCTGGTAGATTGGACCACAGGGAATGATCGAGGGTTTGCTGGAGGGATCTACGGGGGTGGTCAGGTCAACCCTGCTGCTCCTGAGATGGGACTCAACAAGAAGGAGGTGGAGGTGGAGATCACCAGGAGTCTCTTCCAGTCTAGGGTCTTTGAGATGAGAGAGGCCTGGACTCAGAATCAGTGAGTCTCTTATACAGTAGCTACTTACTTATAGCTACTTGCGCCCTCTATATAGCAAACAATGCCTAATCAGTGCCTGTTGGTCCCACATGATCCCCCTTTTATTATGTTAATTTAGAGCTGAGTTGATGAGATAACCACCTGCCAGTGACCTTGCATGGAGGTCCAATCCCCCTGGCCAAACTAGTGCAGACGGCCTCTAAGATTGGGAAATTGATCAAGTAGTGATTGCTTAAAGCTGACACCCCATGTTAAAGCGCTGCTCAATTTCTAATTTTGAACGGATTGATAGTGGGAAAACATTTGACATACTTGATGCACAATATCATTTTTGAACTATTATCGGACATGGATATGAACATTCATGCAGTAGTGAATAACATTTTCAGCAGTTATTTGATAGACTGCTATGATTTAAACATGCACAGTCCAGGCTCAGACTGTCAAGCTTAACTCTTCATAAGACTTTTGTTATATTGAATCAACATCAAGTTTTTGATAAATTCTCCAAACTGCAATGAAAACTAAAAATGTGTGTACTATGACATGTATTGTCAACAGAATCTGAATAATGCCATTGATCTAGTAAACTATTCTGAGGCGCAGAGGGAGATTATTACCCTGGCTTTAGCCCGGCTGCTATGACGGCGCTCTAGCATTTCAAGGAATTAATTCCTACCAGGTACCCATTTACAACACCTGGGTTGAGTGTCTTGTCAAATGACATTAGTGCAATGCAATGGCATTTTGACTTGAATGTCAATTTGAATGATTTTATTTTTGTGTAGAGAGGACATGTTGGACGCCATGGTGAAGCTAGAGGAACATCTTGATACTCTCCTTGAGGATGTAGAAGAGAAGAAAGAGATGGAGAACGAGGGTAAGAGGTTTGAGCAACACCTACAGGAATCCCAGACAGCACTCCGAGATAAGGACCATTCACTGCATACACTCAATGAAAGGTGAGGCAAAAACTGTTTATTGTTAATGAGAATGGACTCCAGAGATTCAGCAAAGAATAACTGCATGTATATCTTTGGAAAACTTATGTATGAAACTCCATAGAAATGCAATTATTATGATAAATTAGTTAATTGTACACTAAAGAGAATTCTATCTGATTATTTAACATCACAATGAAAGAACAGTCATGCTGTTTGGCTGATTCACATGTGGTTGCGTCATATAATGTCTTATTTCACAAATTGGCAATGTACGAGGTAATGATTAAATGCTCTCAAACCCTTAGTATAAGGTTGAAAGGAAAGACAGTAATGAAGACTCTAATTTGATTTAAATTTAAGTGCCTCTTAATTCCCAAATCACTGGCATAAAAGAGCATCCGTTTTATGCTTGTTGTCTTCATAGTATGTGTTTGTGGGGCTAATAATCTCCAAGTTTGGAAGCGCTAAGTGATTGTAATAAGCGCTATATAAAAACTGAGTATTGTTATTATTATTATTATTGTTTCTCAAGGTATCGTGACCAAAGACAGCTTCTGGAAGCTAGAGATAACGCAGTGAAATCAGTAGAGGCTCAGCTCCAAGACTTGTACAACCATCACATCCAGCACAAGATAGCTCTAGAAGCCATCCAAGATCTAGCAGCACTCAGTCAACAGGTTGAACAACCACTCGATGTGGGTAAGTTCTTGGTCATCAAATCCTACCATTTTGTTCCGTCTGCAAGAAGAAACGTAATGGATACATGGACAGCAGACAATCAGTTTCTAATTGTTCCAATTGATAGGTTATAACTTCTGTGTCTTATTTTAAATCCTTCCTTTCCAAACAACAAAATTTAAAATTTTGAACAGAACTTTTGTTCATGACCTCCTGCCACACGAATACGGACAGATAGAAATTGAAATATGATGATGTACATGTACGTGTGTGCTCTATCTTTCCCTGATGATGTATATGTGAAGTACTCTACTTGACTGTCTTAATTTGCTGTGTCTGAATATACACCAGTTTGTATGCAGTTTGGTTTGTTTCTATTTCTTACCAAAGGAGCACCAAGCTATGTGCCTGCTGTGGGGTTCTTGCAGAATGCTGGGCAAGCACAGATCATCCAGCAGGTAGTGTACTGTTTCTTGTTCAACCTTTGGAATGAAAGCTGTTTAATACTCACCAACAAAATATGTGACTATTACAAGATCAGTACATGAGAAATGTCCTCAGTCCCCAAGTTTGTCATATTGATTGTCGCAAGTAGTGATGTTATGTTTCTTGTAGTTTTTGTTACGACCACCTCTGGCTGCGGATACAACTGACAATGGATCCCTTGATGAACAAAAGCAACAATGTGTTTTAGAACTGACATCGTTTACTTTCTTGCTCTTTAGCACCCAATATTATACTGATTTTATTGAGTGGTTATTAACATCTTAGAATAAGACCCTTTCCTTGCAGTGGAGCAATGTATTGGCACAAACTTGTTTCTGATTGCCTCAATTTAGGAATAATAATAATAATCATCATGAAGTTTTACACGTCCATATACTGTCTTTTTTACAGTGTGAACAAGCTGAGAGTGAGATGGAGAAAGTACTGAAGCAGAGAAGAGAGCTAGTGGTATCCTGCGTAGAGATCCTCAAAGCATACTATAGCATGGTCACTCTGGTAAGTAGCAAGTCACTGCTGGTGGTGGTAGCAGTGAAGATGATGGTGATGATGATGATGATAATGATAATAATAATAAAGACATTTATAACACGCAACATATCCACCCAGAGGGTGCTCAAGGCGCTTACAATGAGCTACATAATATACTTAGATACAATTATGATTACATTATACAAATATACGAAGCTGTGAGAAAGAATAGTGGAAATTATTTATCTGTCGAGGGACTAGCAAAGTACTATTTTTTCCGAGGGGCGAAGCCCCGAGGAAAAAATAGTAACTATTGCAGTCCCTCCGAAGATATATAATTTCCACTATTCTTACGAACTAAATGCTTTATGTTTTATATCACTTCGTTACGATCCGAACGTTTGATTAATGATAGGCTGGCAATATGGTTTTTAACTTTATATGTCACCCACATTGGGTGAGAAGTTTATAATCAGTTTGAATTTGTCAATTTAACCTGCGTACAGTTATATTAACGCGCATTTAATGAGACGCGCTAATTGCGCATTATTTTTGACTGAACATGATGTGACGTCACAATGCTTTTCTTCCTGAAAATCTTAGAGAGCATGCGCAGTTCTGCCCATGAAAAAATAGTGGAAAATATTCGGAGCTCTGGCAGAGATTTGTTTCAAATAGTGAAATTATATTTTATCACGTGATCACCAATTGACCAATCATGTATTTAGAAAACTCATGAATATTCATAGAAGGGATATAATACATTATACATTGTAAAAAAGATGTTATTAGTTAAAGTTGGCCATTAGATATGGTGGTGGTGGTGGTGGTGGTAGTTTCAACAGTGATGAGGATTATGATCAATGAAAGAACACTTATTTTTTATGATGTTGGGTATTGTGATGTTGATGACTGGAATGAGTACGATTGAATCAATGATGATAATGAAACAGATGATATTGGTAGCTATATTGCTTAACGTAGTAATGATAGTAACATTTTCATTCAGTCTGTGTGTACTCTGTATTCGGTATGTTTATGTGTATACATGTACCTTTACATATATGTTGGATTTTATCACTCGTTTGATCATGTTCTTTCCAGTTCCCTCCAAATTTCTATGAGATGACTCGTACCTTTGTATGGCATCAGTGGCTTCAGCAGCTATTGCAGTCCTTCACATCAGACATGTAAGTTTCTATATCATTTCAATAACATGCAAGCTATCATTAGAACCCCACTTTAAATACTTATTTGTGGTTACCAGATGAGAAATTATTTGATTTTATGATTGTGAAGTCTTCTAATATGATTAACAGTGTCTTGTATTGAATGGCTTAAGTGAAAGTTAATATAAAGTTCAACAGCAACATTTCAACAAATTCGAAGTTTCAATCATACCAATCAATATAGATGTAGAATAGATAATAATCTTTCAGTTGGTAATTAGTAGATATTTGCCTCTTTGCTGAAATTTTGTTAATATGCTGATATTTCTGTTATTTTTTATTCATATTCCTTTGATTTTGTGACCATCATGTTTACCAGGTGTGCTGACATCCTAGCAAGTTTTGAGTCATGTTACGCTCCAACAACTCCTGTCAGGATCCAGGAGGTGGTCGCCATGGAGATTCAACTTCAGGATCTGGTTGCTACAGCAGGTGCCAATCTAACCTTGACCGCTGACTGGACAATAGGAAGCATTGAACGAGAAACAGCAGAGGGTCAGATGACACAAAGCATGGAAGAACTTACACACTGGATCAAAGGTTAGTCATAATTATACTTTACTTGTTAAGAGGCTGTCCATGTTATTAAAGGCAATTCATATTTACATTTTATATCGACCACCTTGCAGGGATCAATATTCTTCTATTTTTCAATACATATCTACAAAATATTGTGTACTACATGTACCTTGTAGGTATGAATGCAAAATAAAGGAAATATGTTGAAGTGTGTGATTAACAGGTGCAGTTAATCAACGATAGTCAGTTCTTTATTCTGCAAAGTTTGAGACTGCTCTCCATGAATGTCAGATGGCAACTTTGTTATAGTAAATTGGATTATAGAAAACATGATGAATCCTGCATAGAAAATATTCTTCTTGTGTCATGAGCAAATCCTGTTTTTCGTACAAGCAAGCAAAGATGTACAATTTTTTTTGTTTATAGATTTGAATGAAGAGTTGTGCTTTAAAGATTTATGTAATGAAATTGAAAGAGCATTTCATTCTAACATGACTATTTTCTTCTTTCTTGGTGTTTTTTCTCTGTAGAACATGAAAGTGCAGCTCCCCCTCTAGTAACCCTCAACATGATGAACCTGCTTCACATGTATGCTAGCACAACACTCCTCATGGAGAATTCCATGTCAGGTAAGGAAATGCGGGCAGTACTTTAATATGCAGGCCAGCACTTACACATGTTGTGCATAGTATGGTGTTCTTTCCTTCTTGCTCCTTATTAATTTTAAAAGGTATTTAATGACATATTCATATTTTTATGAAGTTTGTAATGATTGAAAGAAATATGTGAATATTTTCGTCAATTTCTCAGTCGAACATCATGAAGAAAAAAAAAAAAAATCCTGCCATTTTTATAATATGATATGCTTCCTAAGGTACATGTAACCGCTTCATTATGGTTTGCATTTATTTCCACAGCCAACATGTCCCCTGAGTACTCATCACGCAATGGTCGTTGGTTCCTGAGTGAATTGAGTGGGACCCTCACCAACATAGAAGCAGTTATGGGGATCATCTCATTAGGCATACAGGTTAGTGTGATATAATATGGTCATGCCTTCTGACAGCCATTTATTGCGGACTAAGTGCATGTAGATGTATGGGTTTGCACGTCATTAATCACTCGTCCATGTATGTTCTAAGATCACATGTATATGCAGAAGAGTAATGTTGTATTGTCTTTGTCACATCCATCAGTGGTTAATGATTTTAATCTTGTGAAGAAAGCAGTAGTAAGGTAATTTTCCTCTGGATTTGTGTATACCCATGGGCTCCAGAGACAATCACATTACTTGTCAAATTCTTTTTTTGCTTTCATTAAAGTGACTCTGTAACATTGTCTCAGATTCTGAAACAAAATCCTGGATTTAGCTCAGGCTGCAATAATAATTATAAACCTTGAGGGCAGTCAGGAACCATACAAGCCGATCGCCTGTCTGATTATCAAGATATTTAAGATTTGAAATCAAATCAATTTGTCAGTTTTCCTAATGGTTTTTATAACACTACAGTCTATTGGGGAAAATGAGTATGGTAAATCCGGTCACTCAAAGATTTTTACCTTTTCGAGGCACGTCATGATCAGTTTGAAGCACATTTTTTTAGGGCTTCAATAAAACACCAGTTGACGGTTACAACAGTGCGCATGCGCTGACATGGGCGCCGTTTTAACTTGCAGGTAACTTGCGGGTAAACAAACCACTGACCTCTAGAGGTCAGTTTACGTGTAAATTAAGACGGGGCCCATGCAAATCTGATGTGAGCGCACAACGCAGGCAATGACGCAACAATACATGCGCATCTGAAAACATTGATGACATCACTGCCTGCGCTGTGCGCTCACATCATATTTGCATGGGCGCTATCTTAATTTACGCGTAAACCTCTGACCTCTAGAGATCAATGGTTTGTTTTCCCATAAATTAAAATGGCCCCCATAACCGTAAACTGGTGTATTACACCATATCACAGACACTGATAAAATGTAGGGCCATGCTTCTCAGATTTAATATTGTTAAACGATGCATTTAATATTTCTACAACCAAATAGGGAAACAAGAAGACATGTAAATTTATAGAAGAAAGTACATTGATTTAAGAGTTATTTACAGAGGTAAGTGTCACCAAATTTAAAGTTTACCCCAAACCTTTTTGTTTTATCTTTGTTTAGCCTGAGAGTGAGGATCCATGTTCTCTATCCAATCTGATCGCATGCTTCAAAGCTGTGACTGCTGTATATGAGCAGCTTCAGGTAAGTGTTATCACAGGAGAGTTAGTAAGATTTAATTATACAAGACACTTAATGGTTGGATTTCTGTGTTATTTTAGAACTAACACTCTTTAATCTCTTGTACCAGCTCTAAAAGATAAACATGTCACTTAGTTATGTAATCTTTGTATATGAAAGAAATGTGTGTATATACTCTAAAAAATTGAATCATGCCAAAAGTACATGTATATATATTGTACAAATTAATTTTGAGCCAATCATGTCAGTTAGCGTCATCGATTATTTTTTAAACCATATCTATTCAAAACTGACAATTGTTTGAATATGATACCATTTTGTGAGTTGTACGAATCAGTTGGGGACAATGGGGCTTCCTGGGAATATTGCTGTCAGGAGGGTGAGAGGAACAATCTTAAAGATATAGTTTGAGCCTCTCAGAGATAGCTGGTTCTGTAGCACTAGATGTTTAACTGTATCAAATATATATTCTTAACTGTACTATTCTGCAGACATTGCTACATCATTTCAGTGATGTGGCCTCTGAGGCTGTCAGGTTGATCCAAAGCCGCGATGCCTCAGTCGTGTCCTCTCTAGCTGCCCTGGATGCCCTGTGCACTGACCCTCAGGTTTCTCTACACAGTATCATCTATCAGATAGAAACTGATCTACATGCAGCAGAACCTAACACACAGGTAGGTCCTCAATCTGGTCAGTCTGTCTGTCTCTATCTGTCTGTCTTTGTCTCTGTCTTTTGTCTGTCTCCTCCTGTCTGTCTGTCTATATCTGTATTTGATGCCTTACAAACAAGCCTTCATATCTAAATACAAAATATCATCTACCAGATGTAAATTGATTACGATTTTAGACCTTGATCATATGCATAGTGACCGCATGTGTACATACACTGTAGAGTGAAGAAGTGTCATTGGCCTAGAAATGTATTCAATCTATTCAAACAGTGAAAGTATGTAAACTTGACTGACTTTTACTGTGTCATTCAAATTGACATTGTCATGGTTTTATCTCTTCCTCAGGCATCATCTTCAGAAATGGTCAAGGAGCTTCGAGCCAAGTTTGACAGTCTCTTGCATCCATCAGCAAGAACACACAAACCAGCTGATGTCAGCCAGACTCCTGATCCAGCCGCTTCTCAACCTCCAACCATGGGCCAGAACCTGCTAGCAGCCATTCATGTCCTGTTCAAGAGACTGGGGCAGAGTCTAGAGGAGTTCACAGAGTGCTGGGACAAGGTTGCCTTCCCTCAGGAATGGTTCGGAGTGGATGGAGTGTTCTTTGAGGCTGTCAGCCCAAAGGTTGGTCAATACACTAATATGGATTCAAGTATTTGTGCAGGAACTATGCATTCAGAAAGTGATTACTTGGTGGAGGTTCATGCTCTGAAGTCTGAAAATGTTCAGTAAATATAAGAAAGCAGTCTTGGATCATTTCAAAGCTCTCGGTGTATGAATGGCAACTAATGAAAATCTTTGACCACTTTAATCAAGTGTGAACTGGTGTACAGCATATTGTTGATACGGTCAAACCTGCTTTAGTGATCACCTGTCTACAAAGATCACATGTTTTGTTTCCCTTGAAAATGGTTTCTCATTGAAAACATGTACTAAAGAAACCTGTCTACAAAGACCACCTGTCTACAATGACCACTTTTTGTGTTTCCCTTGGGCGGTCGCTGTAGACAGGTTTGACTGTATAATTTTGAGAAAACTGTCAAGGTTCTGTAGCCTTCATGTTTTGTTCTTTGAATTTGGCATAGTGTTGTATTAAAACCGGCTTCGTTTTATTTCATGTAGTTAATGAATTTTATTTTTGAAATTTTTTAAACAGACGATGACAGTGTGTAAATACACTATACCCCTGCTGAGTGACCTGTTCTTTGTGAAACAGCTAGAGACTGCTCATAAGTGCCTCACCAAGTGTCGCAACCATGCCTTGGCCCTCTCAGGTAACCGTTATATCTTTCTGGTTAGGAAACTGTAAATCTAATTTGTGCAGAGATAAAATCCAATTTTGTATTTTACAAATTCTTACCATAGGTAAATGTATCATTATTATAATCCTATTCTAAATGCTTTTTATTTTTGCCTTGCTTTAAAGGAAGAAACAATCCTACATTTTCTTCAGCATCGATATTGTGCACAAGTAAACCATTCTCATTGATTAAGAAGAATCCTACACTGTCCTCTCTCGAGATAACTTACAGTGTGTAAGTATCAAGTAAAGACGAAGGCAAATGACGAAGATGAACGTTTTTTTCCAAAGGGCTTTAGTAAATTGCCTAGACTTGGTTTAGACCTGAGGACATCCCAGTTACATGTTACCACTGAGCCATCATCATTTCTCAAGTAACTACATTTACTTGTATCCTTTGTGCAGGCTTACCCCATGAACTGGTTGATAATGGCTTAGTCTACCAGGATGTCAATGAACTGATAGGATTCATCCACTCCGATGAGATGCTAGTCAGACCAGTCAAACTATTCATTGTGGATTTCATCTCAACTGCAGTGAGTACTTTACAGCTTACTTTCAGATAATTATATGAGGTATCAGGAAAATTCACCTGTTTCCAATATTGATAATTTTCTCATTTTGTTGTGTGCTCAGCAGAATGGCATAAACACAATAACAAAAAATATATTTCTTAACTTTTGAGATTTTATTGTATGTATTTGTATTTTCACACTTTGTAACTCGTATTTAAGAGAACCTCATCATCCTCAGGAAATATATGTCTTATAACTGGAGCAACAGTCCCAAATGTAATGATTCTCCAAGTACTAATAGTTAGTTCGCCTCTCCCTCTGATTTTAGCTCCTTGGTATTCCATCTACAATCCTTGGTCTATGTGTATGCTGTCTGGCCCATCAGCTTGGCCTGGACACCACCAACCCTGACATCTCCCAGCCACACAATGGTCCAATGGATGCGCCGTACAAACTGCCCCTGGATGATCTGTGTCAGAAGGCAGCTCAGGAGGCTGCTAAGACAGGCAGGGTGGATGGACCTGAAGGCTCATCGGTCCAGCAAATCATCAGGATGTATGACACAGCCAGCAGAGCAAGAGGAGAAGCATGGTAAGGGATTATTTGTCACTTCAATTCTAACTGGCTTGGTACACCCTGGGAGTGTTTCACAAAGACTAAGATCGACTTTAAGTTGGCCTTAACTATGTCAGGCCGATCATGCCACTGTTTTCTCTCACCATTTAATGGCATTGGTCTCTCAAGGAAGGTACACATCATGGTCACAAATCTACAGAATTAACAGTTTTGATAGTTTATTATTGAAGGAAAAAATATTATCTAAATATCATAATGGTGAGAGCAACCAGTTGCATGAATGGCCTGCCATAGTAATGTCCAACTTAAAGTCGATCTTAATCTTTGTGAAACACTCCCCAGAGTCCTTATAAATGTACTTCTCATAGTCAGAATCAACAATTGCCACCCTGCTGTTTTTATACTCAATGTTATTTTGACAATCAAAATAGCAGGCGTTAGTACTAGAATTAGTATATCAGCATGTCAAAATTGGAGAAAAATTACAGTTAGGTTCTCTTGATTTTGCAACAATTTTTAGTCCCTAGAATATCATCATGGGCAGTATGATTCTTTCAAATTGTCAACATATAACTGATGATCCAAAGATTCACTCAAATTGTATTTATTCAGTCTCACATCTGTGAGCTGCAGACTTGTGACATTTACAAAATGCATCTCTCTTAAAAGGAATACCATTAGTGGCAACACACGTATGAATGAATAAAGGTATATATATGGAGTTTTATGAATATACCCATGTTATCTTTACAGCCAACAACATCAAAGCCTAGAGAACGCTCAAGACATAAACCGTAGAGCTCAGACACAGCTTCTGCGATTCCAGTGGCTGTATGAAGACATCCTGCAGGCAGCTGGACCTGATAGGGCTGGTTATCAGTTCATCCCACCTGCAAGGTACGCACACATCTTTAGAAGCATCACATAAAAGATCATACATAAACATGTAGGATGTTAGTCCTTGATAAGTGGGGTTAGCTTTGTGAGCCTTATAATGACAGTTTGCACCCATGAACATCATCATCTCTTGGGACTATCTTTCCCTCGTTTATTCATCTTCATCGACATTCTCCTTTAATTTTCTCAATCTTCTGCCCTCTATTCCTCATTAACGCTTACCACATACATGAAAGTGAGACTTGTTTAGTCAGGCTTGATCTAAATTTTTATATCATTTATACTACTAGTTGAACATGTACATTGTACATGTATGTGAGTTGTTTAGTTGTTTGATTGAATTGTCAGTTTAAAATTCTGTTGTTTATATGATCTCACCTTTTATAACACATTTTGAGGGATATGCTGGGCACCATTGCACAAAACTTTCCATGATGGTGACTTTGCCATCAATGGTATATGTAACTAATGTACCACAGGAACCTTGATTTTGATCAGCTGTTGAGCCTGTTACCATCATGATGGTTGTTGCCATTGATGGCAAAGTTACCATCAATGGTAAGTTTTTTGCAACGGGCCCTGGTCTAATTGTTGGGATGTGTATCTCATCTAATAACCAACAGGTCTGCCATCATGTCTGACATGAGGAAACGTCTGCAAGCCCTCCAGTCAATAGAGGGCGCTATAGGGACCATGCAGGAGCGTGCTCTGGGGGTACAGGGAAGGGTGTGTCAGAGGCTGAAGTGGGCTGCTGGAGCTAACCCATCACTGGCTAATGTCATGAAAGACGTAGATGCCTCCATACAAGTCAAGACACAGCTCTACACGGTATGACACAAATATGTGATCTTATGTACAATGTCAATTGTTTTGGCTTGATGTTAATAGAGGAAGGGATGACCATATACAAATACTAATAATATGGACATTTATATATCACAGCTCCTATTTGAATATACTGTACTGTGCTTAATACAATGTATCATATTATTACCCCGGCTGTGGCTGCTAAAGCATTCAAGAAATTCATTCCTACCAGGTACCCATTTACGTGTGGAAAGTGGCAAATGTTGATTAGTGCTGCACTTCGGGGGTTTAAATATCTTGAGCTTAAGATGTTTTTGCCACAAAATTTATACTGAAATATACTAAAGTATGACAAATGTTCCAACAACTAATAATGGGCGATTCTTAATCTAAAGATATATTGATGTATTAAGTAGTCAGTTATGTTTTCATTTTTCTTGGGAAAATAGCAATGTGCAGTTTAAACCATAAAGAAAACTTGTCTTACATTGATTCAATCAAAATCATTGGTTTTGATGTTTGACCTTACTCAGCTGGAGACAAAGAGAGCATCTGAAATTGGAGCCCTCTGCCATGCTATCCTGCACTTTGAGGGAATGAGAACCCGTACCTCAGAATCGGTGTATGCAGACAACGGCTTTCATGATATCCTCCAAAGGTACTTTCTTGTTTTATCTGTCTTTCACTTGCTTATGAGCTGTCAGTGCGTGTGAGCCAGTGTTTTATTTTAGTAATGATTGCAAATTTACTTTTGTGTTGGACATAGGAATTCCTTTTTGGCCTTGGAACTATTTCCTTAGCTTTAATTCTGCATGTTATAAAGCTTTGAGGATCCAATCATTCAATGAATTTCTTCTCAGCAGATTTGTAGATGAGATAATATCAGCCTTTTTGTAAATTAGTCAAGTAATTCCATCCGTAGTGCTTTGATTAGAGAGCAAACTGTGAATTATGATCCATATTTGATTTAAGTTAAAGAATCAGTTGAGCCATGTCCAAGTAGTTTATTTGGATGAATAATATTCTTTGTGTTTTGACATGCAGAAGTTACAAATTCTTCTATGATTTATATGCATTTATGTTAGCAATTCTCTAGTAATGCTAGAAGAGCTAACCTAAGCCATGCAAAAGAGGATAACCTACCCCTGAAACCTCTGACCATTGATAAAGCTATGAACAAGAAGTTGATTGACCAAGGGACTCATTTAAGTTTCATGTTTGATTTTGATTTGATTTGATTTGATTTATTTATTTCTGTTTGATTTTCTTTTTCTTTTGCATTTTTACAAATATATATATAACAAACAAACATTGCAAATTTACACATGACAAAAGAATATATGTAGAATAAAGTAAGGCTGGCTGTAACTAATCGAAAGCATCAAACAGGAGGGTTGACAAAGTAAGCAAAGCTTGATAGTATGACTACCCTCAAAGGATACATAATAATACAAATAAGAAGGAAAACAAATATTGGTAAAGGGGAAAAAGACAGACAAAAGAAGAGAAAAGAAAGAGGAGATGCACATCAAGATTCACAGATGTATGTGGTAGTTGGATTTCAATTTGATATATAAAGATAAAAAAGAAGATGCAAATTTGAATATTGATCTTTACCTTCTTGTTCTTTAGATGTCTTCAGGTGTGTAACTCCCTGGAGACTAGATCAGCAAACCTAAGCCTTGCTGAAGAGGACTATCTAGCCTTGAAACCTCTGACCATTGATAAACCTATAAACAAGAAGTTGATTGACCAAAGGACTCATTTAAATGTCATGCTTGATCTTTACCTTCTTGTTCTTTAGATGTCTTCAGGTGTGTAACTCCTTGGAGACTAGATCAGCAAACCTAAGCCTTGCTGAAGAGGACTATCTAGCCTTGAAACCTCTGACCATTGATAAACCTATACACAAGAAGTTGATTGATCAAGGGACTCATTTAAAGCTCATGTTTGATCTTTACCTTCTTGTTCTTTAGATGTCTTCAGGTTTGTAACTCCCTGGAGACTAGATCAGCAAACCTAAGCCTTGCTGAAGAGGACTATCTAGCCTTGAAACCTCTGACCATTGATAGACCTATCAACAACAAATGGATCAAGGGACTCTCAGAGTCCATCAGGAAGAAGGTCACTGAGTGCCAAGGGAAGGCAGCCGAAGCAGAGGCAAAGATAGAAGCTGACAAGGTGAGATACGGTTGATGAAAACTTGACGTGATGCAGGAGTCGCAGTTATCATTCTGCTCTCATAGTATAGGGTTGTCTTTTGTCGTCTTCAAATTACTTGTGGTATGTTGTATATTCAGCTAAGCATTGTGTTGGAGAAAGTTTATTGTTTTCTTTGCTAGACCTATTCCTAATCATTATAATTATCCCTCTCTGTCAAGTCTGTATCATATACTAGTAGAAAATCAGGTACTCTCATTAGAATTTTCTGAGCAATGTGAATCTGAACATGCCATTCTTTCTTTGTATGGGTAGTTCCTGTCTTGTAGTTATTGACTTAGATGTTACAGAGCATCGTCAGCTGAATCCGATGGCGTAGCTTTTAGACCTTTTTCAAGATATTTGTATCAAACGATGATGAAAGAATAAGCTGTGACCCGCAAACACATTTTTATTTATCTTAACCTGTCTGATTATCATGCTTCTTTCATATATTATAGGAGACCGTGCAGACCATGGTTGATGTGGTCAAGATGGGACTGACCACCCATAATGAACTCATGTCAGAGGTCAAAGGTATGCTGAGGGTCATCGCCGAGGATGAGGAAGGTGGTAGTGCAGGGATGGCTGAAGCTCAGAGGTTCAAGACCTTCTACAAGCAATACTCTGAGACCTTTGCTACAATGCTAGGCAGGATACTAACCAGTAAGGCTCATTGTGTATTGATTCTTTTATTCCTTCAGTTACCTGTTACTTTGTTTCAATATTGATGATACCAACCCATAGACCCTTGCTCTCCAAATAAGATAAAATATAATCTGTTTCTTCTAAAGTGATGGGTTTATCCCCTAAGTATTAGATTTGACCAACTGAGTATTAGATATTGAAGAGAATATTGCTACTTGTCTATACATACAGTATTACACTGCAAACGATGAAGAATAATTAGTTTTTAAGTCTTTAACCAAAATATATTGAGTGAAGGGGTGAAATGATACATTGTACGAAATATACATTTTACAGTTAAATCTTTGTGTAGATGTTGAAAAAACTCTGAGCTTATATTTGCACATGGGTTCTCATTCTTCAATGTATGATAACAAATATTTAAAAATATTTTGAAATGCATGATTCTTTGAATCGATGTTAAAGTAGATATTCATTGATTTTAAAAACTAGCTTTATTCTCATTATTGCAAAGTTGCAACTTTGATTCGACAAGGTTATCAAAATTCAATGCTTGGAAACATTCGAGGTAATGATTATTATAAATTACAAAACGCTTAAATACAGCACCGGCATAGCACCTGAAGAGCTCTCCGAACGCTGCTGAGATTTGTGAGATCACAGTATGGACATGACTTGCACAAGCAGACGATGCCCCAAGACATCTCACACATTTTCAGTGCCTGTTTTTTCATCTTCTCTTGGGTTCTTTCTCTTACTTCACTACCGTCAGGCTAAATGTATAATCTATTGCCTCACTCTAAACCCCGCACATGGTTTTATTTTGATGACAAATGCAGCGATACAAAAATAAAGGAATCTGTAGCTTGTAAACAAAATAAGATGCCATTGTATATTCAGCTGCACACACCGGGGTATGTTCGGCGTTTCAAGAGGGAACAAATGCCGTCCTTAATATCATTCCGGGGGGTTTTCAATTTGAAAGTCTGGTTTCTTTGATTGTTAATTAACCCCTATCCTGTGTATTTACAAGCAAAAGATTTTATTTATCAGAATCGGGTCATATCCCCTTTTGAATGGTTTTACATGCCATTACATTTATACACACTAAACTCATTATAATTTGAGAAATAATAGCTTTGCAATTATGTTTGTTTTCTATGGGATGTCGTCTGCTTGGGCAGTGTTGGTCCATATAGTGACGTCATTAGAACATTGTTATTTTTTCGGCGAATCTCTCGTATATCCCAGCTGCTATGGAGGTGGTTGTATTTTTATTTTTTATAAATCACCCGATATGTAGCTGACCTATAACGTGTACGATGGCCATCTGTTAGCTTACCAGTTTCTAGTGATACATTAGTTGACATATTTGTGATTTTCTTTGAATTTCACCTTTAATCTCTATTTCAGCGTCATCACATGAGAATGGTGAGAAGCTACAAGAACTGATTGAGGTGAAGCCTACAATCCACTCACTCATTGACCATGTTAAAGGGTATGTTAGCTGTGAGCCTTTTCACTCACGATATTGTTTATTGTACATCTATAATGTTACTTTGTAATCCAAACAACAAGCGATATAGGTATCAATTTGATTTGATTTGGTTGACATGTAATAGGGTTCCGTGGTAGTAAATAAAAGGTGTTTCCAGAGGTGTTTCCTGCCGGTATGGTGATATCTTGCTCGCATTTTCTTGAGAGTTATAAGCAGTTGCTTTGTGATTAAAAGATAATGCTCTGAGATTAGTGGGGTTGTAAAGGCAAAGGAGTTTCAACGTGAATTCCATGACAATTTAATCAAATTCACTGAATGTTAGATATATAAGAAGAGAAGTGCATGGAGATAACAAATATGCTTTTAAATATCACACTTTGAGATCCATTCAATTGATTTATTACAATCATGGATAGATGCAGTCCAAAGGGCAGAAATCAAAGGTTATTGCTTGTTGGTCAGAAGTAAACGGTCACATGGTTGATCAAATATTTGTATTGAATGATTTGCTCCACATTGTTTGTAGGATGTATGATCGCCTGGTTTGCATAGCTACTCAGTCTACAGAGGACGAAGATGGAGAAGGAGACGAGAAAAATGGTATGTCAACAAAACATTGCATTGTTAAAATGAAAACTAGTCTATGATTAACCACACTCTTGCAAAACCATAATCTTAACTTATATAAAACTTGGTTATGATTCACACATATTTAAGAAAAAAGGATTTGTAGCAACTTTACTACAGATCATGTAACAACTGTATCAGTAGCTACCTATGATTGGGGGGGGGGGGGGGGCTCCTTCTGCTTCAGTGGCATACAACCATGCTATGTTATGATGCATGTTCTAGTTGTAAGTAACCTTTCCATAGCAAAATCATGGTAAAAATGCTCAGATATAAAGTTGTTTTAAAATAATTACCCCCCTAATTTTCTCCAAATTCCCCTTGCGACAGTTGTGATTGGCTCCACCGAGGCCCCCGGAACCAGTGACAACAAACCCACCAAACAGCCCCCAGGAGGTGAGCTTACTGAAGAGGACTCTCGTCCTCAAGGGAAGCTTACCAGCAAGCAGCAGCAGCAGGTTAAGACCAGGGAGGTACACCATGCTACCCCACCCACTGCTAAGCAGGGTAGGTCTAAAGCTCCAGGGACCTGTTTCACAAAGCCTTTTTTTCAATGACAAATGTCAAAACTCAGTGACAAATCTGTTGATAACCAATCAGAAGCAAGGATTTCAGTAGCTTATATCAAAAACTGTCATTTGTCACTGATGACAAGTTTTGTGAAACACCCCCCCCCCCCAGTTGTATCCTTGCTACCATGGCTGAATCATTGTATCTGAAAATACGTATACAATTTGGGATTTTCTACTCTTGTAGGAAGAAAAACAGCAGTATAGTGAACAAGGTTTTCATTTTGTTTTGCATAGTTAAAAGGCACCACTCGCTGTATAAGAAGTTTCATATTCATTAGAATGTTATCATTGTAATCTTCTTCATCCTCATCATCTTCTTCATTATCTTTATCATCATTATAATCATCTCTATCATTGTCATCATTGTCATCATCATCATCATCATCATCACTATCTTTATCATCATCATCATCATCATCATCATCATCATCATCTTCACTATCATCATCATCATCTACACTATCTTTATCATCATTATAATCATCTCTATCATCATCATTGTCATCATCATCATCATCATCATCAATATTATTATATAATGATACAGTATGAAGTTCATTCGTGTAGACATCAATTATGTATTGTGAGGATCAAGACCACAAATAACAGATTTGATATGGAGGTGGAATCAAAGAGAAGCCTGATAAAGAGCCGCTATCATATATTTTTGTCTATAGGACAAGCCAAGGGTTCACCAGCCATCATGCGAGACCCTCGGACGGGTAAGATCATCCAGGTGAGGAACACCTATGCCATCAATGTGTGGAGGAGAGTGAAAGGCAAGCTGGATGGTAGAGATCCTGAACCTTCTAAGAGGCTGGCTGTCACAGAGCAGGTGAGTGCATGTCCGTATTGAGGAGTGTGTGAAAGATAAGATCATATTGATGTGAATATTGGTGCCATGCATTCTTGTGATTACGAGGGAGCTTTGGTTCTATCACTGCTACAGAAAGAGAGTTTTGTCTTCTGACTAAAAGCTGGTCCATTCATTTTGGAGTAAAAATTGGCAAGTTACATTACAATTTATTCATGTACAACATTTCATACACATTGTTAGGATGAAATGTGATAAGAACTCAAGATGAGAATTTTAGGGGCCATTCTATAATTGCTGTAAATACTCTCAAAACTAGAAGTATAGCAAATATGATATTTTGGTTTAGTTGATACAATGTGGGACTGTGGATCACAGTGTTCTCAGTTTGAGTCCTGCTGGGGCACTAATGTCCTTTGATAATAATACATGTACATTAGTCTACATATGCTACTCTCCACCCAGGTGTTAAATTGGTACTGATAGGAAGAAATTCCTTGAATTCTGTAAGCACTGAAATTGGTTGCCTAGCAGAGCTGGGGTAATATTGGAGCACTTAGAGCATCTCGCACGGTGGATATGTGAACTACCGGTATTTAAATATCCAATATTATTATTATTACTTTGCAGTGCATGAAAAGCAACACTCCATACTGGGTGGTTTACATCTTTTGTAACGGGACCTCACTAGAAGCTTTTTTTGTGATTGAACTGAGACATGTTGTCAAGTGGATGCGAAAGCCAATGTTGTATGCTTAGCTATTTGAGCCTAGTAGCTCTTGTTGGAATGCTCCCCAGGGAGTGGAGAAAGTGCATACATTGTTTGTGTGTGGGCAAGCCAGAATCGGATGACTGGGGGAATAATGTAAAGCGCCTAAAAATTCATTATTATTATTATTATGTTATCATCTGTGTACAGGTTGACTATGTTATCAAGGAAGCAACGAGTATAGACAACCTGGCAACCCTGTACGAGGGCTGGACAGCCTGGGTGTGAGGGAAACCACGCCCCCCACCAACCCAATCCCAACGCTGGCTGGCTGGGATCATGGGATCAACCAACATATCGTAGAGAGTGAGAGAAAGAGGCGGTGCGTGCCAAGCCGCTGATATCATCCAGACATCACAAGAAGCAGACCCCACCCTCCTGATCAAGAGACTTATGGAGTCGCCTTGCAAGGGGGGTGGGGGTTAGATCTTGCTGGCTTTCTTTAGGTGATACCTGGATTGGAAGGGAGCTCTATCTGGCTGTGATGTAATGCTGAAATCTGGTCTATCATGTCTCGTGCTGCTCAGCTATAGAAAAGGAATAGGGAGAATAGTTGTGAAACTCAATTAGATAGCCTGTATTACCTGTATAGACTGACAACCCCTGGCCCCCAAACCTGTGCAGACTATAATTCAACAAACATTGTGTCGCAACGTAAAGCAGATATTGTTAGGAGACATTATATTGTTTGTTTTAGTGTGGCCTGTTCTCAACAGTGTTCACTGCACAAATATGTAATTGTTCATTTAGGTGAAAATTGTGGTAGCATATTCAAAGTGAAACAAAAAATTCTCCAATTCATGAAGCTGATACTTAGTGAGTCAATTAAACTTGAGCCCATGAACATCAATACGCTGTCCCAAACGAGAATAGCAAATAATGTTTTACTGCCACAAATGAACTATTAATAATTTAAAGGAAAATAATAGTATATTAATCCCTGAATGCCCGACCTTTTTCATTTGGTTTGTTGAGAGCCAGAAAGGCAATAACTCTGTGTTAAAGGATATGAGTAACTCCCCTTCTAGCTCCCAACTTGCACTTTTCTGTTAGTTCAAGCTTGCAATCTCATGATCTATCATTCATTTGCAGCTTAATCATTTAGGATTTTCAACATTGTACACCCATCTCAGATGAACAATTTTTTGGCAAAACTGTGTTATACCCCCAGTGAATGTTGTGCAGAAAACATTTTTTACAATACCACACTGGCAGTAAATTTCTCTAAATCCAAAGTTGTGAAAATCCATAACAATAATGTTTCATTTTAACAGGCTTTTGGGTATTATTTGTTGAATAACACACCTTACCTGTAAATCAACAGCTATTGTACATCATATATGAAAATAAATTGGCCCTTGTCTGCTAGCATCGAGTATGCAGGATTATTGAAGAGTTTCACAAGATTTCTCAACCAATGCCCTTTTATCATTGGTACGTGAAATTGAAGAAGAGGTTATTTTTTGAAGAACTAGAGCAAGCATTGAGTCAACAGAGACAAGACAGAGAGTAAGCTAATTGCAAATCCTAGAGCTCAGAGAGAAACATAGTTTCTGGTATAGAATTGTGGAAGGTTACTTTTGATCATTGAGGACCAGAAGTATTGTAGGAACAGATGAAGGAGAGAGATGATGTTATGGCATTTTTTTAATGACATTAACGAGGGTTTCCCACATTGGAATGTTTTCCTATCATTGAAAGGGTGTCCTTGTCCAACTGTGGAGAAATTTGGATGTCCGTATTGAATGAGGAATGATTGTTTCTTGGTCAGCTGTTGACCTGGTCATTTGTGAGAATAATTCAGGGGAAACCAGAATTTGTTGACTCCATAGAAAGCTATGGAATTCTCAGACCATAGAGCAAATCATCTAAAGAGACAATTGTTCAGAAGAATACCAGAATAGTCAGGACTTTGTCTGTTGAACATGTCCGGACAGGATTGAATTTTGTCAACTTGACTGTTTGTTATCAGTTAGAAGTTTACAAAATAAAACCGATTTCTTTGAGTTTGATATATTTCGGACCATTGTCCAGAATAATGTTATGGTAGGACAATCACTTGTGGATTGACACAGAGTGTATGAAAAACAATTATCCCTAGACCATACATTTGAGAAAATAAACTTTTATTAAAATTAACTGCTTTACATACAAGTGTAGCAATTTTGGAGGTAACTTTGTTATCCAGTTACTTCATTGTTTTTACTTTTTGTTCCTGAATCTCAATTTGAAAGACCAATGCACTCTTGTATTAGTAAATAGTTGTAAATGTGGTAAGTCATTGTTTTGTTTTCCCTTGCGTGTTAACTTGTTGTAGATAAAGCATTATTAAACTTTGTAATTGTATCCTGGTTTGTGAGGTACATTATGTAGATATAGCAGAACAGTCTGACTTTCTTTAGATTTAGTGTTTCTATAATAACGTATGGTTGGTACGGTACGGTATGTGTTATATAACTGCATGTTCACTACAGTATCCTTATATTTCTTATTCAAGTGAACTGTCTTATTAAAGAGTAAGAGCTTGAAGCATCAAGATAAAAATATTTATCAATATTATCAATTTTTTGGTCTTCTTTGTTTTGTTAACGAGACTATGTTAATATCTCCCAGTAAATGTATAAGTTTCACTTTGAAAAAAAAAAAAATACTGATGATAATATGGAATTATATAGGGCTTACTACAGCCTGAATGTTTTTCAGAGCTGTGCAGATACATGCATATTTCTTATTGAGGCTACAAAGTGTTAAAAATATTGTTTAAATATTGAAGTATAAGAAGTCAGTCATTGCGGCTCAATTGAACAGTATATTATCATTATATAGCAATCAGCATTATAGCATGAATTGTCTTCAGAGATGTTTAATTAAAAACAAAAATATATTCAATATAGTTTCAATGCATTTCCACTAGGCATCCATCTATGAGGAAGCTTGTTAGCATAATGTGTTTATCTTCATTTAATTATATTTGCCACTGCTATGGATAAAATAAAATTGTTAGTTCCGGACTTCCGGTGCAAAATAGGGAGTATTGATTTCACTCTTAAGAGTTTTTGAGGGTTTTAAACTTAACCTTCATGTTCATGACAAATGTATCACTCTAATGTTAAGAATCACTTTATTCATAATGTATGCTAGAAATGGTCTCATGTAAGGTAAAGGAAGTAGTCTCTAATCGGTTTATTTTCTTCCAAGGTCACCAAAACTACCAATTTTTCCTGATGGTGGCCTCAAGAATAAAAATGTGAAGAACTGGAGAGTCCTCTTTATGAAAACTCACATGTAAAAACATACATATTTTAGTTGCATCAGTGTTATATTATTCAAATGTACCAACAAGTATAGACCTTGGTTACGAAACAAAGAAAAGCTGGCTATATCTACAAGCGATATATACATTAATTAGAAATATTGGTCATGTGTGCTTTCGAAAATGATCTTCAGAGAAGAATTGTAGGTTTATAAATGTTTTTGATAGTTTAACTGATTATTCAAAGTAGATACTCACTGTAGAGCTAATGTTAACTCAATATATTCTATGTTCCACTATTACTGTTTCTCTTTTGTTTATCATAATTTGTTACAACCCTATTATACTCTTCATATACATGTTGCACGATTATTAGAATAAAATCCTTCTTAACAGTAGTCCATGAGCGTGATGTTATCCTTGCATGTAAAGCTTTCCATAGTAGTTGTGAGAGGTTGACGTGTAGGAGTGGGAATAGGCAAGTATAAGAGGTGGGAGAGTAGCTTGTTAATCCATGAGATGAAGTTAAGTATCTTCCATGGAACATACCAATTGTATAGCATAAAAAAAATATTCTCTGAGAGAGAGAGATAGAGATAGATAGAAAGAGAAAGAGAGAGGGGGAGAGAGAGAGTGAGAGAGAGAGAGAGAGAGAGAGAGAGGAGGAGGGGGGGGGGGGGGGACAGATTACAAGAGAACTACTGCTTCCAGATATTAAGGTTCAACATTTGTTTGTATTCAATGAACGGTGCATTATAATCCATATTTCTATTCAATGTTTCTTTACACGTTGAAAAGAATTGACAGCATCAGAGGATGAAGCCGTCGTTAATTTTGTTTCCACTTCTCTTTAGTAGCATCTTCTCTCATGACATGCTTTTTCTTCGGATTTATGTCCATTCTTACTCTATAAAGTCACTTTATCTCACTTTGCTCTTTTTCTTCAATTTACTCCTTACGATCTCTTAACTGGACCCTTCTCTTAATGCGCAGGAATATTTCTTATTTCTTCATCTTTTTCTTATTCAACATTTCTTTTGCCACTCCCTCCATAAGCCATATTTCCCAAGTTATCTATCTTTTATTTGCCAAATAGTAGTTATATGTCAAGACTTTGCTCCGTTTGTTTATGTTGCCTTACCACTCACCCTCACTGCTTCATTCACCTGTTGTTATTTATGTAGCAATTTTCTCTTTGATCCAAAATTGAAAAAAAAAAAAAGGAATGAATAAGAAAGAAAAAGAAGAAAGGATGGGGTGCTCTTTGACATAGACACTGACATTAGCCTCTTAATAAAAGAATTGGCAATGAAAAAAACATGATACAAGACTATTTTTAAAATACAGAAAATGCATTTAATATATTTATTGGTTGTCTTAACCATAAGATAAACAAAAATATTGCACACAGATGTGATTCATAAAAAAGTTTAGTATACAAATAAAAAACATATCAGTGGAAGAAGCTTGGAAGAATATTGTCAGCCATGAATGAAACATAAAGCAATCAGCATATTCATAAATAAAAATAAGTGTAAATACAATACATGCAAATATAAAGTTCTTGAGTTTACTGGAAAAGAAAATTTGAACTTGTGACCAGTTTCTCTCAATGAAACTAAATTATTCTTGAATGAAAAGATGATGCTCAAGATCTAAAATATATAAGGAAAAAAGCTAATTTTGTAATATCCGATACTACGCTCATATATGAATGGTAGCACAGGCCTTAAATTTCAATATTTTTAGGGCAAGGCCACTTTTCTGTAGGGCACATTCCTATATTACAGCACAAATAGAAAGATTTGGAAAGGGCACAAAAAATCTCCAAGGCCAATGAGAGGGGCATTGAGGCCAATCAAAGGGGCATCCAAGGCCATGGCCTTGGTGGCCTTGGATTAATTTAAGCCCTGGTAGCATTGAGACAGAAGTACATGTACTACAGAAGTTTCTTAATCTTGTTTGTATCTTTGCAGTATTTAAAATGTGATCAAACTATTGACTGAAGTAATTAAACGCTAAGTAACAGTTCTTATCAAATAAGCAGGATTGCATACAATCACATCTTAATTGAGTAAAGCTTATCACACCTTTCTTCAATTACGCGTGTGAGTTAATTATCAACCATTAAACAAACATGAACTAAACAAAGTAATTTATTCATTGAAGATGAGATTGATTGAAATTCACAATTTAAATGCCCCAAACAATATGACTTAGACTACTGGTATTTCAGAATATAAAACAAATCACCACTCTTGTCAACTACACTTTATCGAGGGTGACATTTTAACAGAAATGTCTGTGTACAGATTGTAGTAGTCACCGAACCTCGTCAGGAAACATCAAATAAAATATGGAGGATGCATAATAGAAAAACATAAAATATCTTTGGCACTAAGCTTGGTGCTTCTATCCAGTGCCTGGTGATAAACAGGCCTCATAACAACTTTGGTTTCAGAAAGACAATTTGGTAATATTTGTACTTGTAATATAATGTATGCCTCTTGAAATATAAAATATTTGGAAGACTCTTTGTGTTCTTTCTTGTCTTGGTGATGTTTCTGAATACTACTCAAGTACATGGACGGATAGGTGCATGAGGCACCATGAACACACAAAAGATGTAGCACTTCAATATAAAATCAGCCTGATCTGTTGGTATTGTGTGGTATCTAAATAAGATTTTCTATCATGAATGACATTTCTCATAACATTACAAGCAAATTAAAAACAAAAGAAGATAAAAGGTAGCAACCAAATATAAATTTGTTCCAAGATCTAACAACCACTACACTGTTCACTAATGCCACTCTATCCCAGATTGGCAGTCTATTTCAGTAAGACCAATACATGTAAGTCAAATGAATGGCACACAACAAATAGAACCTTCAAAGAGTTTCACAAAGGTCCTGGATGCTGAAAAGAATATGGTAGATTAACAATTCACAGTGCTTACCCATATTTAGTCGATTTCACAAGATGCAAAAAAAGACAATTTCTATTTATTTTTTGACCAAAATCATGCCAGATTTTCAGACAGAATAAATTGATAGTTTGGTTTTGACATCCAAAGTCAATATAGAAATGTGCACTGATATCAGAACAATGAATCTTACTGAAATCAAGGTTCAAACTTCTTCTGTCATTTTGATTGGTGGCTACTCGCTTGGCTGCTAAAGCTGTCGACCGCGAGCTGGAAAATTGGCCTGTCCCGCCTAGACGGTAGGGGCACTGTTAATTGTGAATCCACTCTATTCATCAATTAGGTGTTGAAACAAAATTATTCCAGTATCAAGCTTTGCTGAGGGATTTGGCGTACTGAGTGAAGAACACGATTCCCTGATATCAAATGAAGATCTCTGTCTGTGTTTGTTCCGGTCTCATGGCCTGTAACATAAAATGAAATATGGATATATATGAGATCTGACAATTAAGACACACTAGGTATTGATGATAGATTATTTATGATGTGCAAACAATTATGGTAAGGCTTGTTTTGTTACAACAAGGTAAACAACCCCTCCCCCCCCCCGCCCCCAAAAAATAAATAAATAATTAAGCAAAATAAATGCTGCAATTTCTTTTACATACACCGGGTGAATGAATGGCAGCTGCACACATAAAAGGTACTATGAGTATTCACTGAGCCCTGTGTTGTAACTTGTAAGATACAGAATGTGACACAAGTACAAATTACACTTACGGTACGTCATCATATAAAAAAAATGCTGTGGTTTGCTTTCTCATATCTGCATGAGGCTTGACTTTGATTTCATCACACACATATAACTATATGTAGTGCAATCTTTCTCAATATCTCCTATAGCACAGTGAACAATCCTTTCAACTTTACGTCCTTCTGGCACAAATAGTATAATACAGTCAAACCTGTCTATAGCGACCGCCCAAGGGAAACACGAACAGTGGCCTTTGTAGACAGGTGGTCTTTGTAGACAGGTTCCTTTAGTACATGTTTCAATGAGAAACCATGTTCAAGGAAAACAAAAAATTTGGTCTTTATAGACAGGTGGTCACTAAAGCAGGTTTAACTGTATAGTCTAATATTTCAATTGCAAGATGTAAAACAATACCTGTAAGTATATTATAGGTGGGTAATGATTGTCTAGCTCTCGGGACTCCATCGCCGCGCTCTAATCCCAATCTATCATGGACATGAGTATAGGAGCTCCAGTAGTCTTCAGAGTGACCTTCTCTGCTCAACACATCATGCATCTTAGAGCCTTTCACATTCTGCGTCCAGTTTGTAATCGATTGATAGTGAAGCTTGTTGGGCTACATAGTGATTGGGATGAAATGGGTATTGATAATTAATTGGATAGAAGAGGGAAAGACTCACAGACCACAACGATATGAACATCCCTACACGGAAACAAGGAAAATTACTATACAGTGATCGTCATCAGCAGATAACTTGATCTTCAAGTCAACATAAATTAACCCCTACATGTATGTTCCAAATTGGAAAGTGCATTCTCAAGCTTTTCACTCTCTTTGCTTAAATGTTTGATTAAACTATGTAAACTAAGAAAAATGTGTACATGTACATAGGTGGATACAGGAATGATAGAGAACATACTGCAAAGTACAGTATGATGTAATGTCAGTTTTGAGGAATTAATCTGACATATCATTGATTAATCACTTGCATAAAAGATCATAAACCTAAACTTCTTTGCTAAACATTAAAATATCTTATAAATTGTAGCCAATCATGAGAAGTTATGCTGGATCATAATGGAGGCACCGGTGATAAAAGATAGAAGCTCAGTTACAATTTAACTACTTACATGATCAACCTTGTGATGAGGAAACTGTGATTTGTAGTGTGTGTTGTGGTAGTTCTTTTTGTTGAGACCAATGTCAAAATGAGATGAGTGAAGAGTTGGACAAGCAGTCGATCTACGGGCACCAGGAAGTGTTTTGCTGCCATTGTAAGACTGAGGAGAAAAGAAGAAACAATTAAAATGTAATCACGTCATATTTTATGATACTGTGGCACAGTTTCACCAAAAAAAAAGTCATGAGCACAAGTTCCTTGACATCCCACTGAAATGCATGTTATTGACATGCACACGTTTCAATGGGATGTTGGTGAAGTTTCACGAAATGCTGTCCAGTTCTTCTATCAGTTTTTTAATGAATCATTGATGCTTCATGGCAATGGCTTTTCCTCATCAAAAAGACCAAATCTCTGAGTCCAAGAGTATGATTAGAAGAACACAAATAAAGATAAGAATATGACGAGTTTGAATTTTAAAAACAAAAATTTAGATGTAGTCTATGATTGAAATATCTTAATTCATGCAAACAATATCAATGAAATATGCTCACTGAAACTTGAAATATCACTCTTAACACAAGTTTTGTTATTTGCTTGGACTTGATTTATTTCTGCATTTCATGACTGGGACAGGTTTTGAATTGAAGCAATATACAGATTACAGAGTCTACGGAACTCTTTTGAGCTTATAGACTAGATCTAGGCCTAGGGCCTAGTAGCGGTCTACTAGTACTAGTAGTAGACCTAGTAATATTAACTCAATAGATAAACAACTTTATTTTCATCAAATTATTATCAGTGTAGACTGTAGACTCTAGATCTAGAATCTATCTAGTCTACAGTTGTAGATCATTGGATATAAAGTTTTGGCAGTTTAAATAGTCTCGTCTTTGACAAGGAGAGAAAAAAAATAGACCCTAGACCCCCCCCCCCCTTTTTTTTTTTTTTTTAGCGTTTTGGCACATCACTCGATCATCAGCAAAACAAATTGATGGGGAATCTCACCTCTTGTGTGGATGTGCTAAAATCTGGCGCCTGTGGATTTCTTTCCATTGTAATGGTAGATCTATGCATCCATCTCGTTCCTTTTGACAGTGACGGTGCAATGATAGATTTGCGATCTTCTAGAGGAGTGATGACAGTCATGCTCTTGGACTTATTTGTGAGCACGGTACTAGATGATTGTCCCTGCGGCTGTCTGTGAGCCACCGACCTCTTCCCCTTCCTTGTCCCCGCTATGGGCGGGCTAGTATAATCGGACGAACCCGATGCCATCTTCTTTTCTTCCACCGGCTGAATGCGCGAACGTAGACGCTTTTATTACGTTTCTAACGAGAATTTAATAGCGGAAACCTGATAGCAACGTTCATATATTTGTCGATGAGAGTAGAAACAAAGATGAGCTTAGTCAAGAAGTCAAATAACCGATACGGTCCAATCTAAGTCAGGTCAGACTCCGGGCAATGTTTACAGTAGTCAATTAATACACACGTGAAGGACCGATTAACTCCTGTGGTGTAAACAAATGCTCATGCGCGACTACCACAAACTCCATAGTTCAGACAAATATTTCTTCCATATTATAACACAATATATATACTTTATGGACATTTTTATTTAAATCAATGATATTTCATTACACAATTCATGCAATATTGAAAGCAGATTGAACAAAAACATAATTAATCAAGCAGTGCGGATGAACATGGTCACTATGGTAACTCATTTCGATTCTGCATTTGTTGGTCAAAAGAGGGCGTAAACAATTTCTGACGTCTGTCACAGCCACTGATCTCTAAGATTTTCCGTAGAGATCAGTGGTCACAGCTAGTACACGTTAAATAGTTTAATTTTGTAATAAATCATTATTTATCAACTCTGTAATAGGTTGATTCTGTAATAGGTTGGTTCTGTACTAGATTTATTCTGTAATAGATAAAATATGTAATAGATAAATTTTGTAATAGATAAATTCTGTAATAGATTTACTGTGTAATACACTAATTCTGTAATAGCCTAATTCTGTAGTAGGCTATATTAATTCTGTAATAGATTTACTCTGTATAATAAGGACCCCTTCCCCTTTCTTGTAAATGCCCCTTCCCCTTCTCATAAGTGTCCCATTTCACATCTGACAAAAGCTTCTTTTCAAATATGATATATGCCCCCTTTCACTTTGACATAAGCTATTTAAATGATAAATGCCCCTTTCGGATCGATCTCCTTATTAGATGTGCCCATTTTCACCTATACCCCCGATCGATGAGTGCCCCTTTTACTATTATGCATGCCTCTTCTCCTTTCTTATAAATGACCATTTTGCACCTCAGCTTGATAAGTGCCCCTTTAAAGCTCTCCTAGTTAAATGTTGATAAAGTTTTCCTTTTCTTTCTTATGATCGCCCTTTAATCGATAAGTGCTCGTTTAATTTATATTTCGATCCCACTGCATATTCGTGATTGCCCGGATGGATGGAGATGATTAGTGTGCTTGGTATGCTTGTACAAGAGTAGATCAATGTATTTACTACAAAATGTGCTATTTTGCGATTACCTAAATTAAGAGGATATCTACTTTCAAAGAATCGGATCGAGCAGCTTTGCGGAAAAGCTGATCAAGGTACCGATGAAAGGCAGTTAAGCCAGGGGGGGGGGGGGAGGGGGGGGGGGGGGTGCACAATGCCCCAAAATAACTGTACCTATTTTTAAAAGAAATAATCTTGCCCAATGTCAACTCAATCAAATATCCCTTTTTTAAAGTCATTTTGATAATATATTTTTACACTAAACCGTAAAATGTTTGCCATTCCAAACTATCATGACATAATTCTACTCAACCGCTAAAAGAGGCACTATCAACTGCTAAACGAGAGGCATCAGACGCGTACGCAGGGGGGGGGGGGGGGGGGGGTAAATCCCCCTTCAGATTTTGTTATGTGTATGTTTTTCGGGAAAACCCCCCCTTTTGATTTTTTTTAATAAAAAAGAAAGAAAAAAATCCAAATGGATGACCTAAAAAAAAAAAGACCCTCCCCCCCCCCGCCTATTCAGCGGATGGCTGAGTCGTTACGAAATTTTTGGGGCCGATTTCAAAATGTTAACCCCCCCCCCCCTTAACTAATCCTGCGTACGCCACTGCGAGGAATCATCATCTTTTAAACCATTGGACCTTTTGAATTACATTTAATGCCAAGAATATAAAAAGAGACACTTGATATAAAATTTTGATTGGGTCACTGAACCTGTCATAAACTGACAGATCACTATTGATGGTAAAGATTTAGAAAAACTCAGGGCTACTGAATTAAAATTAATAAATGTCAATCCTGTTAAAGTAGATATTCATTGATTTTAAAAACTAACTTTATTTTCATTATTGCAAAGTTGAAACTTTGATTCGACAAGGTTATCAAAATTCAATGCTTGAAAACATTCGAAGTACCGGTAATGATTATTATAAATTACAAAACGCTTAAATACAGCCCCGGCATAGCACCTGAAGAGCTCTCCGAACGTTGCTGTGTGAGATCACAGTATGGACATGGCTTGCACAAGCAGACGATGCCCCATGACATCTCACACATTTTCAGTGCCTGTGTTTTCATCTTCTCTTGAGTTCTTTCTCTTACTTCACTACCGTCAGGCTAAATGTATAATCTATTAGGGACTTTTGGATTTGCACGTCAACAGCTTGGACTGCAACGTGTGACGTCAGTTTAAGGCACTGCGCATGCGTTACGTCGTCTCAGTCGGCGATCGAGAATGCGTCAACCTTGATTTTCCTAAATCTAGTACATACATACAAACATATTGATATTTATATAGCGCCTTTACATGCTCAAGGTACTAGTATCATGCCACGTGCGCATAAAATACACAGTTCCTCAGGTAGACAAAGGAACATCCATTCCCTGCTATATTATGTAAAAATGTGTAGAACAGGTGTCACATGCATATTCACCTGCTCTACACATTTTTACATAATAGCAGTGAAGGTGTGTTCTTTTGTTGAGGGTAGAATGAGGAACTGTATATTTTGTCATCTTTCTTTGTCCGTGATGTTCATAGTGTTACTTCCTGCATGCATGTATATCGTCGAGTGCAATCTAAAAGATTTCTAATCGTAGTCAACATGGGCAGTTAAGTACGTTGACACGCATGATCAGTCGGCGTTTGTCGTGTTCTCGTCCACTCAATCTAAAAGTCCCTAATGTAGGTACTTCCTCGGACTGGTTTTACCGTTTGGCTCTTATAAAACATTCCATGTCCTAGGCTTTCCAGAAAGGACTCAGAATTGTCTATTTGGTCATAGATAAATGTTTTTGAAGTTAATTCTCCTTTAAGAGAAAACAAGGAATATGACTTACAATGCGCTTCCTCCCCCAATGAAACATTTTTGTTGATGTTCCTGTGGTAGTACCATTATACATCATTTTCCAAGAGATGGGACTCAAAATAAAGAGTTCGCATCTTCCTGACGAAATACTCAATCTTTATGTTACTACTTGAAAGTGTGTCGTCTTATTTCGGAGTTCATTATAATAAAATACTACAGTTTGCAGCTGTCAGTATTTCGAAATATGTCCAATTCTTTTAATACTTTATGGTTGTCAAATTTGGCATGTGCGTGCCTATATGTATTGTGACGGACACGGTTCGCCACCGTGGCTTGACACGGAGTATTTGTCAGGATGCCCGTGTCTGGCCTGGCGCTCCCCGTCGTTCGTTTGGACAAAATATATGCCCGTAGCTTGATGGCTGGAGTTATTCACTGCTCATAGGCGTATCTCAACAATCATGCATCCATCGACTGCAATCGGTCACCTAAAAACGTTTGTACACAGCAACAGTCAATTAAACATCCCTCGAGCAATCAATCAATCAATCACCATGCTTTGTCAACTCCTGTCACTGATTCTCGATCTCATCTACGGTACGGTTTCACTGTTCTGAGAAATCAAACCAATCATGAGTTGTATGTCGAAATTCTTTAATGCGATCCAATTATATCAACATTCAGGGTAAACTCAGCACAAGTACTAGTACAGTGCAAACTATGTGAGACTTAACTAAAGGCTAAGGCCAGCCTCGGTGAGGCTGACCTGTATATCGGATACAGTGCAGTGGCAAACCCTAATTACACAATCCTAGCTGAACTGATAATTTCCCTATACATAAGCGTATAAAAGGGCAATTATGTCCTCGTTAGTAAAACGACACTTCAACACAACATTTCTGCTAATCCCATTAAATCTTCACATATAATCTTCAGTATAACCCCTTATTCCTGATTAGATAACTATTATACAAACAATATCCCCAAAGGAAACATGATAATTGTACCAACATGATCAAAATATGTAATTTATGCTCATTTTCCTTCAGTTTGGTAATTGCTAAATCAACGATGTGCCATATTGCTATAGCGCATGCGCGTATGCGCACACAACAGAAAATGCTTAAAGGTAATACAAAGTTTTGGGAAATTTTGAAAATTGGGTGGATAGTGATTCTTTACAATTTTGATATATTTAGATGCCCCTGTGGATGTATTAGAAGCACTAAAAAATTTAGCCCCTAAAACACTTCTGCTTTCGAGAAAAGTTGAATATAAAAATTTACCGGTGCTCCCGGTAAATTTTGATAAATTTCAAATAGCGCCTACGGCCGTACAATGGAAGCTGCGACCATGAAAATCTCAGAATAGGTAGATGTGATATACAATTTTCAAACGGGAATAGCTGATCGGTCGATTTTAATTAAGAAACATTGTTTTATAGCTTAATTAATATCCTGACCTTTAGAGGGAGCTATACAACCTAAAGAGTTTATTATTTACAATTTCATAACTTAAGACTCGATTTCAACCGCGACAACGATCACTGAATATTGTAGGATTGCATATGCTTCCAATATGTTCATTTGAACCAAATTCATGACCCCATACCAAAACTTTGTATTACCTTTAACCTTCGTCCAATACTAAAACCCTGATTTGTTACAGTATGCATGTATAAATTTGTTTGGGTATGCGTGTGTTTGTTGTTTGTTGTTTGTGTGTTTGCGTGTGCGTGTGCGTGTGCGTGTGCGTATGCGTGTGTGTGTGTGTGTGTGTGTGTGTGTGTGTGTGTGTGTGTGTGTGCTATGGGGTGTGCACTCAACCAGACGATAGCGAAATCGTGCACAACAGTCCAGGGGGTGGACTAGTGCGAGAGGTGCCATATTTTCATCTCAGAAAATTCACCTGTTACTTTGAATGCCCATTTTTCTTTTCTAATAAGTGTCATTTTTCTTTGGATATGTGCCCCTTTTTACATTCATCATAAAATGTGCACCTAATTTAACACGGCTAAGAACAATTTTCTTTAATTTCACTCAAATTTGATATAACTATGTTGTTTGTATAAAAGATCTTGTTTTTGTTGGTCACCCCCGATCCCCACCTTTAAAGACGCCCCACTGCCCCTGACTGAAAAGACGGAAATTCAGGAATCCTCTCCTTCCGACTGGTATTGAGATTACCAACTGACAGTACTAATATGAAAATGAAAGGGATATCTTTTACCTTAACTGAATACAATGGTGTTAGAGCCTACAACTAAACAGCTTTGATTTTACTTTATAGGCTCTCTCACATCCTCAATTCAATTTCAACGTAGTATTGACTTTACAATTTCTACAAAAATACCAATTGATTTAATATATTCTATGTATTCATTTTTATTCAAAAGATCTCTGCGTTATTTCTAACATTATATTTCGAGTACATATAACTCATATGTAAGATGAAATATTTTTTTTTTTTTAATCTTTACAAAAAAAATCAAAACCGAACTTTTTCAGCAGGTCTTTTGTAAGCATACCCTTTCCTTTCGTCGAATAAGCCATAGACCTTACATAAACATACAAAGCACCATCAAAACCATTCTAAAAGAAACTCAGTAATAAACAGAAAAGAATTACATCAGCTATGAGGGTTTGTACCGTGGTAAGTGTTTGTCAGGATGCACTATTTTACATTCCGCGTGCTACAATATGAATATGATAATCAAAGGTATCTGAAGTAACTGTAAACATGGACGTTAGTAGTAGACAACAATTTTTAAATATCTTACTCCTAGGATGATGTTTATGTCTCGTTCATTCTATTTATTTATTTATTTATTATCTGTCTGTTTATCAGTGTCTTTTTGTTATCATTATGTTTGTTATTATCATTATTGTTATTATTATTATTATTATTATTACTACTACTACAATTATTATAATAATTATTCTTATTATCATCATCATCATTATTATTATTGTTTTCTTTTGGATATTATGATTATCGTTCATCAACATCGTCGTCATCACTATGATTATTTACCTCCACAGTGCATTCAGGAAAACACACAGAAAACAAATAATTAAACTGAGAAGTTATTCTTTCGCTTACAAATAGGCTTTCCGTCTTTGGAAGAGATCAATCAAATTATTTCATTGCCAAATATGGAAGCATGAACACGAAAGGAAACGCTTACTTCTATTCTAAAATAAGACAGGGTGATATAGCAATTTTTTTTAATTTGAAACTGAAAGTAGAAGATTCATGTCAACAATCCCAGGAAACAAAACGGGAAATTCCAAGCTTGTTTAAGGTCATTTCAGCGCGCGACACATCCTCAACGTTCATTTCACATCCAGTCTATGTTCATTTTGAAATACAATGATAAATATGCATGATTATTTATTCCACTTTCTCTTTCTTTTTTCTTTTTCTTATTTTTAGCCGCCCACAGTGCATTTAGGAAAATACACAGAAAAAAATAATTACACCGAGAACTTGTTCTTTCGCTCACAAAGAGGCTTTCCGTCTTTCATTGCAGATTATGGAAGCATAAACATGGACGGAAACGTTTAATTTTATTTAAAAATAAGATGATGTAGCAATTTTTTCATTTGAAACTGAAAGAGGAAGTTATTGCCAACGAGCCCAGAAAACGATAAGGTTCCAAGTTTGATTGAGGTCATTTCAGCGCGAGACACGTCAACGTTCATTTCTCTTTCAGTCTATGTACAAGTCCATACATTTTGAAATACAATCATAAATGAATAGCATCTGTTACTGACATCAACTCCCATCAATTTGTTGATTTAACATGAAGTTCGCCTCCGAGGAGACAGTGTTCGTTACTATCATCATTGCAGCCATCGTGTCTTTACAAGGGGGTAGGTATACTTAGAAAAATATATTCATGTTTGTCATAAAAACTCATCGCATTTTTGTTCTGTTTTAATTTGTTTTGTGTGCTTTGCTTAATACTTGTAAAATATTAACCAAGAACGATTGGATAGTTTCAGGGTACTTTTAAAAGACAAAACGAATAACATGTTACAAACATTAAAGGTACTATGTCCCATTTGCAGGCCAAAAAAAAGGAGAAAAGGTTACATTCCAACGGCATTTGAAAGATAATACTAATTTAGAACGTCCCTAGAAAAAAAAAAAGGGGGGGGGGGGGAGCTTGAAAATGTCTTTAAGTGGTATAATCACTATGAACATGACTGACAAAGAAAGCGGACAAAATATACAGTTCCTCAGGTAGACAAAGGAACATCCCTTCACTGCTATTATGTAAACATGTGTAGAACAGGTGTCACACGCATATTCACTTTTTACATAGTAGCAGTGAAGGGATGTTCCTTTGTCTACCTGAGGAACTGTATATTTTGTCCGCTTTCTTTGTCCGTCATATTCATAGTGATAACGACTAATAGTTGTCGAATCGACTTAAGTGACACCAATACAGTAAGTAATAGTCTGGTTTTTAGACCATTGTACCGAATGGTCGTACGTTTTGTGCTGCGCAAAGATTCAATCAGTTTTTTTTTTTGCCTTTACAAGAAGTGGAATATTGATGTAGACAAAATAATGCTCATGTACCCTTTTCAGCTCATTTTATGTATGTATAATACCAAAGAAGAAAAAAAGCCAGTCAGTCACTCAATAGTGTCTGACAGTGTAGTCTAGCAAGTAAACGGGTTTCCTTGCATAATTTGAATATTAAGACACTGCTAACAGATAGGACATACATGACATATTCATAATTCCTGCATAGTTCTGCAGAATTTGATGTTGGCTGCAAAAGGGACATATAATATTTAATGTATCCACTGCTATACGCGCATCTGTTTTCTAAATTCTCAGTTTAATTATCTTAATCATCTTGGGAAACGGAGGTGCTGGTGACGCTGCAGCACCATCCCTCATTTTAATTTGTTTCGGGGGGGGGGGGGTGCACCTCAACCCCTGCATAGGATGGTGCTGGGGCACTGCTGCAGGGGGAGCTGTCTACTAAGTTTGAAGTGAAAGGGCAGCCAGGAAATGTAAAGACCTTATTTTTCTGAAAAGCCACCCTTCAGCGCCCTGTTTAAAAAGGGGAAAAGATCACTTACAATTTGACCTACCTTGGGGTGTTGTTAACTATATGCGCTGTTTCAACATTCCGCTGCGTCAGGTATTACCATACGAATGCTCGGAGGGTGCAGAGGGTGTAATTTCGAAACTTTCACTTTCATATCTTAATACAGTAACAAGTCAGTCATCCTCTCCTGAATGGCATCGACTGAATGACGCAGTCTATCTAGTGGATAACAGCACCCGATTAGACTACGATCAGGCGCAGGCTCTCTGTCAAGGTTATGGAGCGAATCTAGCAAGGGTTGACTCAGACGAGATCCAGGTATAAATTCGATTCAAATAATGGTCAGATGTTAATCACAATTACTTTTTTTAGCTTGTAACGTGATATATATACAGCTTTAAGTTACGGCTAAGTTCTGTTTAAATGTGTTATCATTACAAATCCACCATTGCTCTCGAAGCGTTACTTTCTGACGTAGCAACACGTGAGGGTGATAATTATAGTAAAAAGAATGAATGCAAAGTGAACGATGCGCTGATAATAATCGTCGGTTATGTGGCGCATGCGATGTTTATTACACACGAGAATTGCGTAATATGGATTGCGTCAATACCTACGCTAATAGAGCCTACGAAGGCAGTTAGTGTATAGGCGAGTAATATAATGCAATCTAAGCACAATTTAATTCTTGAACGTCACTCACACAGCAATGACGCATCGTGTCTAAGGGGTAATATTCATTTAATAGAAAAATGTCCGATTCTTTAAAAAAAATATTCTAAATCATTGCACATGTAAAGTTGTGTACGATTCTTCATTCGAGTGATGCCAAGTTTAAAGAGATGTAGAGAATGTTTCTCTTTGGTTAAATAGTTTATAATCAATATCATGTTACGCTCAGTCCATAGAACTGTTCTTTGTGATTTCTATTCCGGGTAACGGGTTTTAGGAATGGGAATTTAGTCGTATATGTATGTTTTGTATTTGTCAATATCAATTTAGGATTTCTTGACGACTTTCATCACTCCGGCCTTAGAAGATACGCGGTGCTTTTCTATTGGTTGCGATGACAGAGAGGTCGAAGGTGAATTCAGATGGCTTGATGGCACACGAGTGATGTAAGCACTTTAATCACGATATCGACAATAAAATAAGTGCAATTCTTGAATTAATCTTGTAGGACCAATTCATGTCAATTAAACGTTATCAGTCATTGGACGTTCGATCTCCATGTGTAGCGACGAAGTTTCCAGAATATACAGGCGCGGATCTACGGGGGGGGGGGGGGTTTAGGGGGTTTAACCCCCCCTCCCTTGGGCGGCCCCCAAAAAACACAAAAAAAAAAGGAGAAAAAAAGAAAAAAAGAAAGAAAAAAAGAAAAGAAAAAAGAACGCACGCTGGAGAGAAACCCTTTCAAGTGCAAATATTGTGAGAAGATATTCAACTCATCTGGTAACTTAACCAAACACATGATAACTCTGGATATAACTGTGTATTAAACTGTTACTTGATTTAAAAAGACGTTATCATGCACTGCTTTTTATGGTCTACATTGTGTTAATAGATGCCACGAAAACATCACTTACGGGGTTCAAATAAACACCCCCCAAAAAAATCGGCTCGCCGCTTCGCGGCTCGTGGACGATGCTCCGCATCGTCATTATTTTGGTCAAACCCCCCCTTAGCAAAAAGCTAGATCCGCCCCTGAATATATGAGGAATGCAAGTTTCTAGACGCAATGTTCCCGGAACCACCGGTAGGTGGCGCACGACACGACTAATGCTCTAACGGAACACTCTCAATTACTTTCGTAGTAAAATACCTGGTAATGACCTAAAATGCCCCAGATATGTATGTTGTAGCCAACATTTTGACATTGTATCGCATGGAACGCCTTTGAATGGTTTGAAGAGGGTTAAAACGCTGAAAAACATACGAAACAGTATATATCTGAGCCAAAAAGTGAATTTTATTATTTTATTTAAATGACCTGTGACGTCACACAGAACGTCATCTTCGGCATCATAGGTCTTGGAAGCAACGTCTTCGGAAGCATTCGGATGCTCGGAAATGTCACCCAAACAAAGTTGGGCTTAATTGCAGAATACCCTACCATAATAGTCTTCATATATTAGCCGTAGATATAGATTGTGGTTTTATTATTTGCGATAACGGTGATACAGGTATTGAAGATTGTATAATGCAAGTGTTTGAATTCATTTGGTGGATGAAAAGTTGAATTCTACGCCGTTTTGTGCGCCATTGCAGCGCTGAGTTTGATGTGTTTGTCGCTAATTTGTGACAAATCTAGATGGCTTTCCTGATGGTATTTCATGCAAAATGTCTGTTAAATTGATAAGCACTGATTCTTGTCCTTACCTTTGTCTTGTCTATTGTCTGTTATAGTCATTTAATAGATGAATTACTTGAATTCTAAGCCCATTTCAGTAACACAAAATGTCCAGCCCGCTCATAGTCCCACACACGTATTTGTTTGTACCTTGTGCCCTCTTTTACACTGCTAGTCTGCTTTCAAAGACCCTATTAGATATTTCAATCAACAAGTAATGTCTCGTTCTAAAAATACAAAAGAAAAATAATAGTTTGTGCTTTTTTAATCAACAAGTGTGAGTCTTTGGTCGATGGTCGTTGGTCGTTGGTCGTTGGCTTGTTTTTTAATACTTGTGAGTCTTTGGTCGATGGTCGTTGGTCGTTGGCTCTTTTAAACAAATATGCCTCACTATTTGGTCGATGGTCATTGGTCTCTTTTTGTAATATTTGTCAGACTGTTGGTCGATGGTCGTTGGACTCTTGGCTTCTAGTTTATATTTATAATATTCGTCAGACTGTTAGGCCTAGTTCTAATTCTGTAAAACCGTGGTAGGGTATTCTGCAATTGTTCCCAAAGTTGAAAGTTCAAGATGATCATGAGGCAAATGGCATCAATGATGGGTAAGTGAAAATGTGATTTTTTTTCCTTCAAATTGATACAAAATTTGAGCGATTTTGAGCGAGTAACTTTTTAACTGTTTAGATTTTACACTACTGAAAAAACGCACAAAATTAAGTGTCCGGTTACTCAAGTCCCCACCCTACCTATTACCGTCCAAAATTTCCTTGAGGTGTTGTTAGGTCAGTCCCCTCATACAAAGGACAGACATCATTACCAGCATATTTTCATGCGCGTGAATTCACGTCAACCGGGCAGGATATGAACTATTGCTTGTCAATTCACGTCAACCGGGCAGGATATGAACTATTGCTTGTCAGGCGGATTCCTGACTAGGAGCTCTCCATGTTTGTGCTCACCGAGATCTTAACACGATATTAATCAACATTTACATCACATATACAACCATTTTTTACTTACGATGTCAGTGTTTTCAAGCAATTTCTGTCCATAACGGGCATCGCTTGAACACTTCTTCTTCGTAGGGAACTGCTGAAACTGAATGCGCATGCACGATACAATAGACATGTATACTCTTGAACTTGGCGTATTTATGCATACATTCTATATTAATAATTTACCAGTGTCTTTCAAAGACTACTTCAAAAGGCGCTCTGATACTTACCATTACTAAACAACACAAATTAAGGTTCTTTCTCATACACTCAATAAGAAAGCTTTCTCTGATCATGGTATACAAGCAGCCGGCCTAATCCTTTCGAATTCACTCCCTAAACTAATCAAAGAATCAAAAAATACAAAACACTTTCGAAACCTACTTAAACGTTAGCTGATTAGTAATTATGAGTAATTTCTTTAGAGCATGTCCACATTTGTCTTGTCGTAATGGTTTTTGTCAGAGTCTTTTTTACGCGTTCAACTTTTGTTAATTGTTTCTTTTTTCTGTGTATATCATGCATTGTATACATATTTTTGTAAAGGTGTGGGCTACTTTCGGGCCTTACTGGCTCTCCAGCTCATTCCTCCAATTGTCAGTCTTTGTATTTTACTGTTATTTTGAGGTGTTTAGGTCTATATTTTATCATTGTAAATTTTGTTGGAAACAAGGAAAATCAGCCATTTTGACAAAAAAATTGGATGAAAAGTTGCGAGTGCAGTGAGTGAGCGAGAAGCTGAGAACAAATAATTTCCATGTTTTTTAATCGAAAAATTTAATGTCAAAAACACAATAAAAAATGCTGACTGACCGACCCTCCCTGGAAGGTTTGACCGCCATTTTTTTTGTCACCTAATAGGTATAATTTTGTGAAAAATGGATGTGTATTAACAAATATTAGGGCGTGTGAAATCACTTTCACCTTTGGGGCTATTATACATGTAAGACTATGTATTTCACCATAAATTTACCTCTGCACCTCTGACAAATTTGTTGTAGGCCAGAGCATATGAAAAAATATGTTACAAACAACACACTCACTTGGCATGCTTTGTTGTCGTTGGTTGCAAAATCTTGCATTTTCCTTTAAAAGGTCATTTTACCAATTAAAAATTATTTAAGGTTCTCATAATTTTGTAGACTTTAAAAGAAAAAAATCCAACTACCCATAACACACATTGTGTAATTACCAACATCTCAAAAGTTACTGCTGGCTACTTGAGTGCACATACCAATCAGTGATTCTTAGTATAAATTGCTCTCATCATGACTACCACTGGTACACTCATAGTCATCTTCCCTATCCTTTCCACTTTCAGCAATATGTCGCTATAGTTTCTCAGAGTATGTGACAAGGACCATGCCGATTGTCTTTTTTGTGTGTGGAATACATTGTAAATCTGCCACCTTGTACTGACACTTTACAATTAAATATAAACTTTTGATAAATGTTTTCCATGGAAGATCATTTGTTATGTTCATGTGATAGTCTTCAACCGCATGCGTCTTCAACCGCATGCGTCAACGCTACCCAAATCTAATTTGGGAGGACTTCGGACAATTTCACCCATGAACAACTCCAGCCAATGTGAGTACAGACACTATCCCAACATTCACTTCCAACATCAAAATCAGTAGGTGAGAGGATGTATTCCCCGTATGGGTAATGCATCCTCTCACCACCAGAATCCTTCATCAACAACAGTCATCCTCCAAGCACAGGAACATTACACAAAATTATGTGCAACATCAAAACAGTTCAAGACATGTACCAGTATGCCTACATTAAAATCCCTTCAGCATGCCTTCAACAAACACTGCATGTAGCCAAAGTAATTGTACCTGTTGATTTTGCTAACACCTTAATCTTTTAATTATTGTCCAACACTAGCATTAACCTGTAACTCATACCCCCAAATCTTCGGTTGTTCATCATTTTCTTCATGAACAGGGGGATGGTAGTCCAAAGCAAAAGTCACATCTTGGTCGTCTCGTTATAAAGAAGTCCTTGGGACCCATGAAATTGTTTCTTTATAACAAAATTTCTTTATATCAGGGCTGCCAAAACAATAGAATACAAAGGAAATCCAAGATATGGGACCAGAGATTTTACTTCTTTAAAATGAAATTTTGTTCTATCAGTGTTCTTTATAACGAGAGTGCACTGTAAGTGAATGAGGGAACAACTTCTTGAGGGGAGTGTACCTGTAAGGGCATTCCAATACTGCCACGACACTTCCCCCTATACTCCTCTCGAGAGGTTGTTCCCTTGTTCCAATACTTGCTTCACTTGAGAGTGATGACATACATCATATGTGAATGAGGCAATCGCCATTGTGAAGGGAGTGTACTTCCTCCTGGCCCATACATGTACTCCTCCACCAATGCTTTACGTTTGGACCATCATTGATAAAAAAAAATAGTAATTATCTTAAATACTGTATATACTTTGGAGGTCAACAGACTTTTCCTAAATATAAACGTTACACTTATGTCAGACCAGTCAACACACGGTCCATGGTGTCATTGTCTTTTATTGGTCACTGCCACGGGCGGGGAGGGATATCTTATCCACATTCTTAACATCCTGCATATCCTTCACCTCTAGAACACCATGTACAGTGCACTCTCATTATAAAGAAGTCCTCGGGACCCATGAAATTTCTTTATAATCAAATTTCTTTATACATGTATCAGGGTTGCAAAAACAATAGAATACAAAGGGAATCCCACATATGGGACCAGAGATTTTACTTCTTTATAATGAAATTTTGTTATATCGGTGTTCTTTATAACGAGAGTGCACTGTAAACGTTTCTCCACCACATTATCGCACATCAAATAAGCACAATTCCAACACGTAAAAAAAAACCCGGAGCGCCCTACGAAGTTATTTACAATTTTGATTGTTGTTGGGATATCCATGCATAATAGGATTTGCACATGTCTATACCCATCATGCTTCCACCCCCCCCCCGGATGCACCACAACATGTATAAATCTACAGGTAGCCCCTTTCATCTGGCCAGACGCAACACATGGCATCTATCTCTAGTTCCCAAAAACTCTGGATTTATCTCAATGAATACCAGCAAACACAGGACTTTCTAAAGACGTTCAAAAAACTGTCCAATGTCGTTAAAACGGTTATGATGTTATGGTTATTTATGTCCTATAAACGATTATTTAACCGGCATTATTTTTGTAGGGTTTAATAGTATACAACATTATCATTAGTATCTGTTCACCTTGAAGCCTGGGTATTTCATTGTTATTGTAATTATCAAGGATTTGATTTTTCTTTGTGTTATATTAGATATGATGGTTGGGCCCAAGGTCAACCAGATAATGTTGGTGAAGATCAAGATTGTGCTTGCCTCTGGTCGACCACAGTGAATTACAGACATGGACGTTGGGACGATGTCTCCTGTTCACTCAGGGACAGAAATTTGATTTGCCAGAAAGGAATTTGTGAGTAAAATCACATTTATCAATTGGCTTATGTGTCTTGAGATGTCACTCTAGTCTTATGTTCATTGCACACAAGGCGTCATTAATTTTGCCTGATGCAAGACTGCGCCAACGAATGGGGAGCTGTCTTTGATTCACAAGAGGGACTTTTAGATTGAGTGGACGAGAACACGACGAACGCCGGCTGATCATGCGTGTCAACATACTCAACTGCCCATGTTGACTACAATTATAAATCTTTTAGATTGCAATCGGCGATATACATGCATGCATGAAGTAACACTATGAACATGACGGACAAAGAAAGAGGACAACATATACAGTTCCTTATTCTACCCTCAACAATTGCTGTGGTAGTACATCCCTTCACTGCTATTATGTAAAAATGTGTAGAACAGGTGAATATGCATGTGACACCTGTTCTACACATTTTTACATAATAGCAGGGAAGGGATGTTCCTTTGTCTAGCTGAGGAACTGTATATTTTATGCGCACGCGGCATATACTAGTACCATACTAGATTTAGGAAAATCAAGGTTGACGCATTCTCGATCGCCGACTGAGACGACGTGACGCATGCGCAGTGCCTTAAAATGACGTCACACGTTGCAGTCAAAGATGTCGACGTGCACATTTTAAAGTCCCTAATGTGAGGATGGCGTCGTGCAGAGAATGGCTGTGAAATTGACAGTGCAGTATTACATTGCGCATGGGCTTACTACTTAATTCACTGACTTGTTTAGCGCAGGTAATTGACACAATCAAAATTAAGTCTCGTGGGCAGTATTTATGTATTTATGAACATTTTATCATTCACTGTCATATATGTTGCTAAATTTGGGTATTTTATTGCCTTTCTACCACTCTCATTCTTTCTTATATCTCATCCTACAGATAATTTCTATCTCACGACCACTCGAACTAATCCCGGTTTCGCTAATGTCTACTGCGCCGTCGACGTCGAAATCGAAGGAGAAACGCTGTCTCCTGATAACGTCACGCTATCCATCGGTAAAACTCTCTCCTCATCGAGATCGAGTTCCTTCTCATCGACGAGTCTTGACGGTGAATTCCGTAATAATAGTTTCCTTCTTGACGACGTGAAAGAAGATGACCAAATCTTCTGCTACGCAGGTGAACTGCCGGACAAAGATGGATCATTTTCACTGGCTACTTTTTCTCCTGTCTTAGATTTTTACGGTAATATTTAGTTCAAACCAATTCTCACCATATTTAAACTGATTTAGTGATTTTGTATATTAAATGTAAATAGTGAAGAACAACATACACAATGAATATGCATGAACATTATCCGAAATACCTACTTAAGAATGCAACGTATTTGGAGCTTCAATAAGTCAATTTAGAATAGGCCCTAAGATATTTGATTACAGATTGAGTATATTTTAACTTGTTTTATTTGTTGGTTTCTTTTCTGGTGTGTTTTTCTCATAACAAATAGGTACTTTACACATATTAACTTGATAGCTTTATCATTTCAAGCTTTACCAGAGCTAACATCCGGCCCAACAGTCGGAGAGATCAGCACGTCATCATCAGTCACTGTCTTCTGGAGCTCTTGGATACCTTTTATGGACGCCGGCGACGGACCAGTTGTTGGTTACCTTATCTATCAGCAAACTATGGGAGAGGAATGGAAAGTGGTTGGTAGAATCGACTCGAGTGTGAGAGAGGGCGATCTCCAACGAATAATGGAGTTTGTATTGACTGAGTTGGAAACAGGAACAGAATACAATGTTAGTGTATCTGCCGTCAGAGAAGGTCCCGGCGGAGAAGGACCGAGAAATCCATTTGTGACTGTTACGACTCCTACCCTCGGTGAGTGGTGATTGGATTAATTGGACCAACAGAAACATCCAACTATCAGCTAAAATGTAATAGTCTTAGCCTCAATAGTCCTATGTCGGTAAGCGGATATGGCAGTCGGTCGTGCGTCTAATTGACAATAGCCATTAGTCTTATCCCGACTCTTACCCTTACACTATTGCCCCTACAACCAGGCGCGGCTACAACCCCCCCCCCCTTGTACTGAGCGAGGAGCCGGGTAGGGAGGAGGGTAGCTTCTTGTCGATGGCCCTGTTGGAGGCTAGGAGGCTGGCTGGTGGGACCTTTTAACCCTAATAAGGCCGGGGGCCATTATGCCCCCCTCCACGATTTTCCCGATTGCTCGGGAACGCATATGGATGGCGCCCCGCTGACTTTTTTCTTTCGAGTCTTGCGCATCTTTAAAACAAAAAAATGTTGAAAATCGAACCTACAGTTACAAGGTCACGTGAACTTTTGTCTTTACAGGTCAGCCCAAAAATCGCTCATTTTTGTGATTTGTGTACAAAACATATGTAAATGTCATTTTTCTTAAAACTTGGTTATTGGGTCTTGTTTAAAGTTTAGGTCGTTGTTTTGGGAGTCAAAATAGTTGAATTGTAGTAAGAAATGAAATCAAACAACAAAAACAATAAAATACATAAATTAAAAAAACAATTAAAAATACATAAATTAAAAAAACAATTAAAAATACATAAAAAATTATCAAAACAAGAGATAACATAAGAAATAAGCTGGCTCTTCCAAATTTTGTCGTATTTTTATTCGAAATGGTCTAATGAATATATGTAGTGAAAAAGAATGCTTAAATATAAATAATATATGATTTATGGGTAAAAATGTGATTTTATGACCTGATTTGCATAAATTACGGTAAATATGCAAATAAGTGAATTTTTCAAAATATTGAAATTATTATATACACTTCACTTGACATGCGTGCAAATTTTCGCGGAGATCGGCCGCTTCACGGCCGAGATCTTAAGGGGAGGCTGATAAAAAGTCACAGTTCGTAGGGGGAAAAAATTGCCGTACTACGACCTCAAATAGCCCGGCCTTTTTAGGGTTAAATAATTTCGTCGAGTAAAAATGCCGGATCCTTCAATAATAATTATTGACTACGATGACGCAATGCTCCAACAATTACCCTCGCCCTAATGACATTCGTGGAATTGTCCTAGATCAACTAACAAAACTTCTTAATCTGGTCCAAGCACTATCCTACATACCGATTATGCGCAGCCTAGGATCTATGACCAAGGGAACCAAAAGGACTTAGAGCCAGTGATATAAAAATATAAAATGTCTCTATAAAGATTTATAGCATTCTTTGTTTTAGCAATAGGTCTATTCTGCAATAGGCAATGAGCTGATGAATCTAGGTGATTAACGCTTATCTGTTCAATGTTGCAGAGAGTCGGCACCTAAAGGAAAATACTGCTGCGTGGATGATGGTTTTATTTATTATTATGGTGATATCATTCTTGGGGAACATCATACTTGCTATTACCATGGTGATTGTATGGTAAGAATGAAATCCATTTTATTTTTTCGCATAAGAGTAATGCACTTTTCGAAATTGTTTTAAATGCAGAACGTGGATTTAAAAAAAAAAAAAAAAAAATCGTTTTAATTCCTAATTTCAACAAGTTTATACAACAGAGCTGTTTCCAATCTAATGCTCTTGTACATGCAGTCTGAATTGCAAAAAGAAATTTTTAGGTAAAAGAGTAACAAGTTTCATATTATCATGAACCCGAATATCTGCATAATAATTATGAAGTAAAATACCATTCTCGTATTCCCCTAAAGACCTTAAAATTACAATTTTCTTAAACCTGTTTTTTTACACTTATATTTGACAATTCCGAATATGATATTAATAGTAATAGCACTAATGCTGGTAATGATAATGATGATGATGATGATAATGATGATGATGATGATAATGATAATGATGATGATAATGATAATGATAATGATAATGATAATGATGATTAACCACTATTTATGTCTGTAATTTCTAAATCGAACATGCAGCAAGCGGAAGCAGAAGAAGGAAGACATGACTCGTTTACGTGTTGACCCAGGAGGAGCAGGCGATCCAAAGAGCCCTGATTACGAGCTGCCTCAACCGAGTGTAGTCAGGCAACATGCCTACCAGGGCCTCAAAGGAACGGGGATCAGCAACATCCAAGAAGGGGTTTACTCTGACATCGATGATCCAGAGAAATTGGAATACGTCAATATTTCATCTGGAGTTTGAAAGTAGATATTCCCGTTGCACGTAAGGCGTCATGTATTGACTAAGGACTGCGTCAACGTCACGCGTGAACTTTGACACGCAATAAGTGACATCGCACAAGGAATGGAGGTAAAGCTAGTATCACATTGGGCTGCAACAGCTTGCAACTCGTTACAGACACAAAATTTAGAGAAAATACTAGAATTAGCAACAATTTTCGCTTGGAATCACACAAAATTGGTACTTACGACACATTTGTGTATGTCGCACGAACTCCAGACAACATTTGGGTACAAAATTTACCTGGAGCCTGGAGCAAACTGTTAGCTTTAAATATGGTTTAAAGTACATTACACTGTGTGTGTGTGTGTGTGCGTGTGTGTGCGTGTGCGTGTGTTGTGTGTTTGTGCGTGCGCGATCGCGCGCGCTTGCGTAAATTAGTGTGGGCGTGTGCTCGTGCTAGTATGTGATGGCTATCGCCGATCATCCCCCACTCCTCGGTACGGATTTACGCCCCTGAAGACATGTAAGATCAAGTCGGACGCAACCTTAACATGTTGGTCCGAATTCACAAAGCAAGGTTTGAGCTCAGACCAAGGTTTGAGCTCAAACCTCCTTTTGTTTCGCCAAACCTCCTTTTGTTCTTTACAAACCAGGTTTGTAAAAAAACACGTAAAACGCGTCATATGACGTACATAAACCAAGGTTTGAGCTCAAACCTCCTTTGTGAATTCGGGCCGTTGTGTGTGTGTGAGTCCTCAGGCCACCAAACGCAACTGTATAATGTTGATGCTAAAGCAATATCTTGAACCACGTAAAGATAGAAACAAGAAAATCTTGAAGATGATCCTATGATAAAATTGAGGAGGCGCGATAGCTCAGTCGGTAGAGCAGTGGTCTTGTAATCCGGTGACCGGGGTTTCGAAACCAAGGCGATGCGCTACTGCCCTTTGGTAAGGCATTAACCTTCATTACCAGGTCCTTCGGAGACGACCTAAAGCCGTCGTCCGTCTGGTTGCTTACAAGCATTTATGCTTTCTTAGCAGTCAGGTAAAATAACAACCACCACCAACCACTAAAAACTGCTTTCAGATAAGCGGCAGAAGTACAGAGTCTATTGTAGTTTCATGGTGCAGACACTGTTGCGCACAACGAATGGCGAGGGTTTGTGCATGGAAACTATAGCCCCTGGTCGGTGCATTAATTAATAATTAATGATTATAATACTTTCATAAACACGTATTTTATATGTAATTCGTCTCGATGTATTTTTACAGTTTTAGATTAATGACCTGAACTGCTCGTATGCACATAATGTACGAAATGGCTCGTCCTCACGATTATGTTGTGTGCTATTTCATTCCAAACTTCCAAAGGGCTATGTATTGTGTTGTGGCTGTTGATAAATAATACAGTAATTGCGTTCATCGATATAAATGTGTAAAGGAATCACAAGAACCATACTTTAGGAGAAAGTGATAATGCATGCAGATTTTTGTTTGTTTTTATTACTTGAAAGAAACTGTAATATTCACTCCAAATCATTTGACATAATTGTAAGTTGAAACAAAGATACATGTAAATGACTCGTCAATGTCAAACGATAGACACAAAGTTTGATCGTAGAAAGTAATAATTTAGTAGGGACATTCTGAAACACCATATTAAAATTATTAACCTTCACTATATACACACCTATATTGAAATAACGCACTCTTGTAGAGAGAGAGAGAGAGAGAGAGAGAGAGAGGACGAACCAATATCATATGTTTTCTACTTGATTTCATGGCACTATAACTATGGCTCTATCATTACTTAAAACAAACAAAAACAAACAGACAAAAAGATACAGTGGTTTGATGTTAAAGGCCTTCCCATTTGAAGCATTTAAATGTTGTAGTGTATAACCTCATAATAATCAGGATATGGCACAATAAGTAAATACAAAAGTAGGATTTCAGAAATTTGTTTCTACATTTTAGCTCGCCTCTGTTCTGAATGTCTATTTAAACGCTAACATTATTTAAGTAAGAATAATCACTATTTGTAGACTGTTTAAAGCAGACTACTTGGTCGGGTTTAAAGTTATACGGTTGTAAAAAAAATTACAGTGAGAAGACTGCATATTCCTTTTCTCTCTATCATTCTCCCTCTCTCTTACCCGTGCGTGGTTTGATTCTACGATCTCAAATCAGATAATGCTCACAGCAGATTATTAATCAAGATTAACTAATTACATGGAATGAACCCAACAAAAAATGTTAATATCTTACTTTTACGAAATCTTACAACATAACAATTATAACAGACAACGGATCTACCAATTGACTGCTATACTTAAACCAAAGACAAAATTGACATTCTACCTTATTGTAAACATAAACGGTGGAAACTATCAATATTACTATCAATGGTCAAAGTAATGATAAATTTGACTTACTGGAATACTTTACTTATACTAACAACTTATTGATAATAATGGTGACATAGTTAAATCAATAAAATGAACTAATTAGTAAGTTCAACTTAAAACTTAAATTATCAGGAACCTATAATATACAAGCACTGCTTTTCAATAGGTTCCTCACATTCTACTTAATCTATCATTATAATTGAGTATCATTGAGACGGGCTCATACTACATGTATATATAATTTCTACTATTGTGTATGTCTATATTTTTTGTAAAATGTGGAACGAATAAACTTGAACTTGAAACCTGAAAAAAAAACTAAGTCTAGATTGTAACTTATGTATTTCAAATACTTCAGTCAGTCGATTAATGTTATCGAATTAATGAATCATGAATTCAACTCTAAATAATAACCGATGAAATATAAATCGATAAGATAATATTTTCAGTTTTGAGCTGTCATCGCGGCTTGGACCAGGTCAATGAAGCTGGATACACGAGTGAATCCATTGGGAATGTAAGGTGCACCACAGATCTCGACCCAGCTAGAGATCCCGACCAGTGTCCAACGACCATTGATCTCCTGCACGATCGGACCACCACTGTCACCCTGCAAACCAGAACAAAAACATAATAGATACATGTACAGAAACCCCATTTGCGAGGACTTTCAACAAAATCAAGCTAAAATCAATCTAAAACACACTTTTACTAACCCTGTGTATCAGTTCTTGACAGCCGAAGGGAATTTGCCCATAAATGAAATGAACATAACAGGCTCACATTTAATTAGCAGACTTAAAAATGCCTTTAAATCTTTTTATTCCCCTCGACTATATTTGTGTGTGTGTGTTTGTTTTTTGTCGGGGGGGGGGGGGGTGGGTAAAATAAAGCCCTTGCTCCTCTCCTTTGACTCTACGCTAATGTTGCTGAGATACTTGAGTCGCATGTTAACTTACAGTACAGACTCCTTGAAGACCAGTATGATACATAGTGCAGAACATAGATGGACGAATGGCTAGGAAATATGCATAGTGATCGCAGAAGTTATTGGGTATGACGGGCATCCGACCCTCTTGTAAGAAATCAGGTAGGCGATCTGTCCAAGATAAAAGCAAGAAATAAATTGTATTATTTGTTTCCGATCCTTTACTTCATTTTTCAAATTATGTAATAATAATAATAATTACAGTGCTTCTATAGCGCCTAACACTTACTTTGTCAGAAGTCTCTAAACGCTCTACAATAATGCAGCATATTATTACCCTGGCTTTAGCAGTGCAGCTGTTTCGCGCGCTGCGTTTCAAGGAATAAATTCCTACCCGGTACCCATTACTTCACCTGAGCGGAGAGTGGCAAATGTAGATCAATGTCTTGCCAAAGGTTATAGGGCAGCGGCGGGACTCGAACCTCGGACCTTGTGATCGACAGTGCGGCGACGTATCCACTCGACCACAACACCTCAGTTCAACACCACAGTTCAACAAAGCTAGATGTCAACAGCTTTGTTAATTTTTATTATCGGGTAAGTCAAAGGCTATTGGTTATTCGGTGTCTCGTACGATACTAGATATTGCGGAGTTCAGATGAGTTCAGATGAATAGGGCTTAGTCGAAAAAGGTACGACGAATCGTCTTCTTTCTCTAATCATTTAATGAAACGTCAAAGCTTCCGCGCTTCGCGCGAGAGGGGGAAACTGAATTCAGACAAAATCAATAGGGTTTATTGAGAGTCGAAAACGGTACAACGAATCGTGTTCTTTCTCTAATAATTTAAGGAAACGTCAAAGCTTCCGCGCTTCGCGCGAGAGGGGGAAACTGAATTCAGACAAAATTAATAGGGCTTATTTGGAGTCGAAAACGGTACAACGAATCGTGTTCTTTCTCTAATAATATAGGGAAACGTCAAGGCTTTCGCGCGAGAGGGAGATACTGAATTCAGATGAATAGGGCTTAGTCGAAAACGGTACGACGAATCGTCTTCTTTCTCTAATAATTTAATGAAACGTCAAAACTTCCGCGCTTCGCGCGGGAGGGGGAAGCTACATTCAGATAAGGATTAAGAGTCGAGAACAGTACACCGAATCGTCTGCTATTTCTCATAATTTAATGAAACGTCAAAGCTTCCGCGCTTTGCGCGGAAGGGTGGGGGGAACTGAATTCAGAAAAGGATAAACAGTCGAAAACGGTACAGCAAATCGTCTTCTTTTTTTATAATGATTTAATAAAACGTCAAAGCTTTCGCGCTTTGCGCGGGAGGGGGGGGAGAACTTCATCCAGCCAAGGATAACCAGTCGAAAACGGTACAACGAATCGTGTTCTTTCTCTAATAATATGAGCAAACGTCAAAGCTTTCGCGCTTTGCGCGAGAGGGGGATACTGAATTCAGATGAATAGGGCTTAGTCGAGAACAGTACACCGAATCGTCTGCTTTTTCTCATAATTTAATGAAACGTCAAAGCTTCCGCGCTTTGCGCGGGAGGGGGGGGGGAAACTGAATTCAGCCAAGGATAACCAGTTGAAAACGGTACAATTAATCGTCTTTTTTTCCTAATAATTTAAGGAAACGTCTAAGCTTCCGCGCTTCGCGCGGGAGGCCATCACCCACACCCCCCTAATGAACGCGCTTTTAAGTGATTCTCTTGCTCACTATATAGAAATAATTCGTATATTTATGTCGTCGAGGAAAATGACCATTTTGCGCATATGCAAGTACTATAGATAGTCCATAGGAAAAACTAATTTAGCCTTCGGCCCCTGGTTTATAGGATTGAATTTGTAGATATTGGACATTTTTTTGTCGGTAATTGGTGGCTAGTTTTGTCGGTAATCGTTGGCCTCTACACCCCCCCCCCCCCCCACTGAAAAAGGTCTAGCGACGCCCCTGCCGGTGTGTAAAGTCAATACGGGTCGATCTTTTTCTTTTGTTACGAAAAGGACATTTTGGTAACACGCATGGGGTCCGTCCGTTCTCGGAGTGGGGTAGACCGAATTTTCCATCTCTTTCGTTCGTTAACCTCTTATTGGCATAGGGTCGGCTCTCTCTTTAGAGAGCCGACCCTAAAAGAAGCTAACGAACGAAAGAAAAGGAAAATTCGGTCTGGGAGCGGGGGAGGGGGGGGGGGGGGGGCGGGCACACAGCACTGTACTGGCACTGCACTGTACTGGCACTGGCATTGCAGTGTCGACTGTTGTCAGAGCTGAGCTGAGTGAGTAGTCACCAGCCGTTACGTTACCAACCGTTGGACGCTTAGGAAAAATTACGTTTATATGAAAGAAAACAAGCCATGATACACTGCACTTATTATGACAGAATGATTATAAAGCTAACTGTGCATAAGATACGCCAAATTTCAAGGTGACTTACCAAATCCTGTCAATGGATGTAGCTACGCTAACCTACGCAATTTGTATATGGTATGCCAAAAGGTAAGGAATTGATTTATTTTGTTATTTAAATATTTTAATAACCCTTATTGCCTTATTTATAAGCCGACCTATTTAATATCGTTCTAATTTATCACATTTAAAAACTATTTTTATTTAATTTTAACACAAAATTTAAATAATATAAAACCGTTCTCAGTTCTCAATTTTTCAGGAAGGGGGGAATACAATGTTTATTTTACCATTTTTTTGTCTTCTTCTCCTTCTTCTTCTTCATTTCTCTTTTTCTTTCTTTTTAGGCCGGGGGAGGGGTAGGACTGCGGCCGCGTTTGCCCTCCCCTAGATCGGCTTAACTTTTTTCTCGTAGGAAAAATGTTCCATAATCTGAAATGATTGCCAATATTATTTGATCGTGTTGATTGAGATTTTTGTTGGATCCATCATTTGGCTTGATATGAAGTATGGGCCTATATCATTGTATGGACCCTTTTTAATACGAGCTAAACTAATGTAATAAAACTAATGTGCTCTGATATGGGAATCGTATTTCGAGAGAAAATTGCTATGATTTATTCTGGATTGTTTTAATATCCTGCAGTAAATAAAAACAAACGCACACAAACTTATTAAAGGTAATACAAAGTTTTGGGAAATTTTGAAAATGGGTGGATAGTGATTCTTTACAATTTTGATGTATTTGGATACCTCTTCTTTCGAGAAAAATTGAATATAAAAATTTATCGGTGCTCCCGGTAAATTTTGATATACATTTCAATTAGCGTCTACGGCCGTACGATGGTAGCTGCGACCATGAAAATCTCATAATATGTAGTTGTGATATACAATTTCCAAACGGGAATAGCTAATCGGTCGATTTTGGTCAAGAAACATTGTTTTATAGCTTAATTAATGTCTTGACCTTGAGAGGGAGCTATACACATAAAGAGTTTATTATTTACAATTTCATAACTTGAGACTCGATTTCAACCGCGACAATGATCACTGAATATTGTAGGGTCGCATATGCTTCCAATATGTTCATTTGAACCAAATTCATGACCCAATACCAAAACTTTGTATTACCTTTAAGCATGCATCATCTTCGATACAAAACTCACAACTCCCATTTGCACATAGTGACCAAACCGAATTTCCTTGCTCATTTTCTATGCTCATTACTCAGCGACTATATAATTCTACCAACATTATTTGGCTCATGTCATTTATAAGTAATCTTGAACATTCAATGTAAGTTTCGTTGGATTCTGTGGGAATTTTTTCTTCTTCTATATTTACCAGAACTTGTATATAGCTTATCTATAAGTTCTGCAAGGCGAAACCCTGTATAAATCATAACAATACTGTGCCTTCTAATTGTGATTAGCACCGTCATTATGAATGTATTGAAACGTAAGGGATCGAGGACCACCAGTTCAAATGTGTTTATCTTCAAGCAGTATATGGAGGTGGGTGGATCCATACTTGGGAGTCAGGTCAGGTATGGCAGCGGGGAATCCCCATTACATCATAAATCGTAGTCTCCGTATTGAGCGCATGAAGCCACTCGGTCCGCGAGCATGATATACTCGCCAATAGTAATGCCGTAAAAAATAGTTCAATATATTGAAGGAAAACAAAAGTTCCCTGATACTAGACTATGTGATTTGCCGAACTACTTAATATATGCACTGGGAAAACCCAGCTGCTGCTGGATTTGGAAAATCTTCATCTTCGATTTGTTATTTCTGGAGTGAATGCATTTTTGCGTTGTAGTGAAGGTGTCAATCATTTGTGATGCCACTGGTATTATAGTTACGTACACGACATAAAGAGGAATGCTTCGGTTGACTCCTTCACGCAGTGCTGACTGGTAATAGTGGTAAGTTACAAGACAGTGCGCATTTATTATTACGGTTAAATTAAAGGTTAAGAGAGCCTTAACACTCTGTAGGTCATGACGACATGTTCATCCACAGACCTTGGAACATGAAGAAAACCACCGGAAAAGCATTCACTGTACCCCCGGGCTGTACCCCCAAATCGACTTGCTTTCAATCGTAAAACACTGTTGTATGTTTAATTAAACTCTGCAGCAATTAATTGTATTTTATCAAGCATTGTAGCATGCGTTTAACCATGGTAACATTAAATTAATTTGAGTTGAGCTAGGCTTGCGGAAACACCACATTCTTTCGACATTAGTAGTTGGCCCTGAAAATAGCCAACTCATGCTCTATCTTGATGTTTCGAAATGATATCTCACTATGAATATGACGGACAAAGAAAGCGGACACAATATACAGTTCCTCATTCTACCCTCAACAATTTCTGTGGTAGACAAAGGAACACCCCCTTCACTGCTATTATGTAAAAAATGTGTAGAACAGGTGAATATGCATGTGACACCTGTTCTACACATTTTTACATAATAGCAGTGAAGGGATGTTCCTTTGTCTACCATAGCAATTGTTGAGGGTAGAATGAGGAACTGTATATTTTGTCCACTTTCTTTGGCCGTCATATTCATAGTGCCTTCGTCCTGGCTGAAGAGGATAGAAAAGAATACGTGGTGTTACCGCGTGGATACTGGGGGGGGGGGGGGGGGGGGTGGGGACAGGAAGTGATTTTGGGTTCATTTTAAAGTACTACCATGACCAATATTCAGGTAACCAATACTAATTCATAACCTATGTTCGGGCAGCAAGGCGGTCTTCTATATTTTTTTAAAATCTTATCTTATTTTGGTAACAAGATTGTCCCTTCTGTATGGAAGTGTTAAGATATTTGATAATGTTTGATAATTTGAAAATTGGGATTTATTAGCATATTTATCAGATACTTTTACTATTCACAATATAGGCATAGGAATAAAATATTTTGAGGAGAAAACATACATTCCTCATGAGATTCAAAGGTATACATTGTGGCAAAGAACCTTTTGATTTCACATGGTCAAACGAATTCATCGTCCGTATTTTATGGGTGCCGGTATGATGGGAAATTGAAAATGTTGGGGCGTATAGTTCCTACCATGAGGCATGAGTAATTGAATGATACGTCATAATATCTTACCTTTTCAGTATGCGCACCACGCTCACAAATAATAATGATGATAATCTTATAACAATTATATTATTCAATTACTTATGCCTTGTTATAGGGTCTATGCAAAAGTTGTAATATTATCATTATTTTCATTATCATCATTATTTGCAAATAATGGTACTTAAAGTATTCGGTAGGCCTACTCCTAAGGCCTTCGACGTGGTTAGGTAATTAACTGATTTTTTTTTACCAATGTAGGCATACGCGATTGTCTAATAGTGATGCGGGAGGGAGAGAGGGAGAGAGAGAGAGAGAGGTTGTTACCATTTAATGTGAAATGAAGGGCTTTGTTTGTTTCTTTATTTTATTTACCCAAATAGGCCTTCGAAATAACCTTAAAATATTTTTTGTGTGAAATATATTGTGTATGAATAAATAAAATATTGTTAGACATGTCATTTAATATTTCGAATCAACTACAGTGTTAAGGTAATATGTTTGAAGAATAATGTAAACTGATGCAAATGGAATTTAAATGAAGTGTCAAGAGGTAGATTTTTTTCCCCAGAAATAATGCACTCGCTCGACTCTACCTATGTTAAAACTCCAGTGTAAAATTAGTACCAATTTTATGGGTGCTGTACCAAGTATACTAGTACCTGCACTGCAGTGTTGCATAGCCCGCCAAGTGCTAAACGCAGCACTTTAGTTTATTAGAGTGTACCGTGATCTAAATACATTCATTATCATAATTTAATATTTATAAGTAGGCCTATTGTTTTGATTATATTTTTCCTACTTATAATGTATATCGATCACGATTCAGTTTCTGTGACAGCGAAGATAGTTAAAAAAAAATAAAAAAAATAAACGATGCATGTCAAATCAAATCAAATCAAAATCACAATTTCTCGAGTACGTTATATATGTTCTCATCTCACAAAATCTGACTACTTTCAGAAAATAGAATTATGATACCGAGGACACTTTCTACTTTCTAGGTATGTAAAAGCAAGGCTATTATTATTCAGTGATATATTTTGTAGGAACGCGTGTATTCTACTATGTGTAATTGCTTCTTTTAATTATGATAATCATTTTCACCTTTAAAGCCTGGAAAAACCCGTTATCATGAGAGCAAACAGTACATAAAAACTAGCTATCTATACTTGATGACATCATCTTATGTTGAGTACGCATAATGTATTCACCATGGCTTTGCATTATTATCGAGCACGGCTCATCGCCTATCTAGATCGGGTCCACGTTATATCGACACGTACTACTGCCAATTTGATCCTGTACACCAGTGGCGGATTCAGGGGGGGGGGGGTAGTGTGCTCACTACCCCCCCCCCCCACTGAGCGAAGTATCGGCCGGCTGTTTCGCCGCTAAATATTGTCTCACGAAGTGGGCCCCCTCCCCTGCCGCCGGCTGGATGCGCCCCTGCTGTACACCCATATATTTGGGAGGGGTGCGAAAAATAGTGTTTTAATTTGCTTTTCTGCAGTACTGAAATGGAAATTGTGTTTTATTCCTTTATATTTGTATTCTACGTGCATACAGATTTCCATTGATATAAGTTGTATTTTCTTCAGATAGGGTCTTTAAAACCTGGGAAAACCCAATCTCAAATCTCAAACAGTAACCAATCGCGTTAACATCACGTACCTATAAAACTAACAAGCTGAGCCTCAACGTCGATCATTTGCCCTTCTAATGACATTGAAATATGCACACGTGATAAGTAAAGTATTATCATAGATTACCATGTTATGTATTCTCATTTCTTTGTTTGAACTGTATGTAAACTTGCCCTGTAGCACCCGGAGGGTGGTGACGTAGAGTCCATGATGATTCATAGAAATAATCAAATTTTATTGATAATAATCCCAACGAATTGAATCATTCTCAATTTTTGTTTAATATCAACGGAAAACGTCAAAATGATCGTGTAACAAAGATAATTGAGTGCAAATGTAAAAACTACAATAATCAAGGAACGGCACAAATTAACGTTCTAGCACATGTCTCTTTTGTGATAAAATACAGAGATGAATTTAAATTACATCATTCTTAATACTATTTACAACTGTTTTTATTTTTTCCTTTATTCCTATTTTTCTCTTTCCCCCTTTTTTAAATTAAAGGGAGAATAAAAAAACACGAAAAAACAACAACACACACAGCAGAATATGATAGTATGCCACTGTATATGTTTGTATGTATGTGTGTATGTGTGTGTTCAAATTCAATTTCGAATTTAATTATGTTGCTTAAGATCCAAGCATGTATAGCGTCATTCTCGATATTTTGTTATCGAATGATAATGACAATCAAGGGTATCGTTTATAGTTAACAAACATGTTAGAGAACATGATTGTGTAAAATTACATCAAACAGAAATGGCCTCGAAAATATACGTACGACCACGGGCCTCTTTAGGAATACGATACACTGCTGCACACAAAGCTGAAACAAATTATGTGTTCTCCTTCCCCAACCCCTCCCCACGAGATGATTCCGACAATACGACGCAGTCCCGAGTTTCCCGACAGATACTGTTCATAATATTATCTCAAAGGTTCATTGATCCATAAAGTTTGATCGATAAAACCCCGAGAAAAAAAACATAACCATCTGCCAAGAAAAAATCACACTGCCACAATCACCACATGAAACGAGAGAGAGAAAGAAAATCAAACCCTGTGGGAGACAGTGAACATGGAATGACAATAATTTTTTTCTTTGAACAATGCTTGTTACAATGCTAAATTTCAGCGAGGTCAATAATATGGCAATAATTAATATTTCATATGTCGATAGAAAAAAACACACCCAACAACAACACCAACAAAACAAATAATGATCTACTAATCTCGTATAGTCGTTTCTCTATCTTACAAAAGACTTGATATTGCAAAGTCAAATTATTAATAGTACGAAGATAAAAAGCAACGAAAATGAGCAAAGGTAAGAAAATACAAGGCCAACAAACAAATCTTGAACTTTATAAACATTCTGATTGACATAGATACGACCAATTGGATTAGAATACCAAAATATGACAGCTATATCTTACTTCGTTTATTCATTTTTAACGGAGGGGGGGGGGGGATATTATGTTTATTTTCATGTAAATTTATTATTTTTAAGTAGGTCTATTCGTTTCTATTCGCTTATTCCAAATATCATCATTGCTGCGGTTAACCGGTTTCGTCATTAGACATCATAGTTTAAATTTCTCACCCAATGGAGTATTATGAATCATAAAGATGTTAACATAAACATTAGGTGTTAACCCAAACTTAATTTGTTGATAAAACAGGGCGTTCCATAGGTCAACGGCTATGCATGCATGCATGAAATATAATGCTATAATTTTTATAAAAACATATACAAACTTGGATATATATATATTTATAATATATACCAAGTGGTAATTGTTCTCCCGGTAAATCATACTGTTGCCTATGTTGTACCCTAGAAGACGTAAGGTAAAGAACACACCTTGAAGGATGGACCGTGAGAGAGGTGGACATCGGGTCGGCTACCAAGGTGGCAGAGGAAGAGGGGGTCGAGGAGGCTACCGGGGAGGACGAGGAAGGGGTGGAGGAGGAGATGACAGGGGAGGATGGAGAGACAGGGACGAACATGGAGGACGTCGAGATGGGAGAATGGAAGAAAGAGGAGGAAGGAGAGACGGAAGGGGTGGCAGAGGAGGTGACCGTGGAGCAGGGGGGTGGAGGAGGGATAGAGAGGAAGAGGGAGGAGATCGCCATTGGAGAGGAGGAGAAAGGGGAGGAGGAATAGGCAACCGTCCAAGAGGAGAAGAACAGGAACATGACGATGCTGGAGCTCAGGGAAATGGGTGAGCCGCTATTTTAACTGACCTCTGATACCTTAGTTACACTGACAAGACCGACTCCAGACGAACAATAGAACAACAATACTATGATAGACGAATATAGAAAGCATACTACACAGAGTGGTCATGAACTTAATTGTTTAAAGTCGGTTGCGGACGGTTTGACTAAGGTATAAATGAAGCATTGACCATAGACCTTATAAAATAACGGTGATTTCATAAAGAACTTTTGGGACAATTGTGGACATTGTTATTCCCACGTCACAGAAATAAACTTAAAGTTTGCGATACTTTGTGCAACCAAAGCATATTATTGATTATTTCTTGGTAGTGTTATTTTTTCTGAAATGATCAAATGTTTATAGAAAATATATATTTATATGGGATAATATGTAAATGGATTAATGTTGCACCATTTTATACTTCATATTTCATGAATATCACAAGGGTCCAATGCTACAAAGTTGTTATCATTTTTGTGAAGTGAACCAATTTGTAACTGTTAGAAGTTTAGCGCGTTGAATTGCACAAGTGCAAATTGTTCCTGAACATTTCCTGGCTAGTTCTCTAAATGACTTCAATTCTTGTTACAAAAGGGTTGTCTATAGATTTATAATTAATGTAATTTATGCAGGCATTACGGTCACTGCTCACGTCATAGTGATCGAAATATGATTAAGCTAAAGATAGTAAGAAAGTTGTTTGCACAAAAACTTCTTGGAATATTTTTCTTTTGTTTCTTGTACTTAGGATATATTTCAAACTCATATTTATGACAATTGACGAATGCTATATTTTAAATCTGGAATGCTTCAGTGGTGATTTCATCATGAGATTATGAGTTAGACTGACTTGTAGACGCGAAATGTATACGTTTATTGTAACATTTGGAAATTGGTGTGTCTTACCAAAACAAATACAACTTTTCAGTCGTACTATAAATCCTTGTGAAATTCACATCGGGTTCAGGAGACACTGCTCCAGTATAGCTTATGAAATTCCATTAAGGATGGCTACCGGTATGTACTTTTGATATGTTACCAATATATCTCTTCGCATTTGTTTGGGTACACCCCGTTTGATATTAAGGAACGGGAAATAAAGGAGGAAAACAAGAAGCTAATTTCAAAGAACAAGGTGACGTTGTTCACACGTCTTTTATGAATAACAAGATTAAAACTCAAGCAGTGAGAACTTTGCATTTTGAATGGAATTGAAATATAAATAAACGAATAATATTTTCTCATAAACAAAAATTGGAGATGATATACAATTGACTCTTCATTATTCTAATTACCTAGAATATAAAATTTGATGATTACTTACGTTTGCTCTTTATCAAATTGTCAAAAATATAGGGATCGGCACGGCGAACCTCGCCACAACCAAGCAAGGGATCCTCGTGTAGTTCGTCCTCTAGGCTATAAAACATTGGAACAGCTCCTGTCAAAAGACCCCGACGACGCAGTACAAGAGTTAGGTTCTCTCAAGCAAGGACTGGGCAAGCTTCTAGAAATGACGGATATACGCTATGACCTGATATCGCTATTGTTTCAGGTCTATCACCATGTCTGCCAGGCGCAGGTGTCCAATGAAACTATCAACATGCTGCTAGATATGCTTGGAAGGAACAACTTCATCAACAGACATCTCACTCTCCATCTTATTGTAATGAGGACCGAGAAAAACCAGAGCAAACTACGGGTCATGCCTAGATGCATTCAGGATATCGCAATTGTCCTGTCAGAGCTACAGCAACGCCTTCCAAGTTACTTGACAGAAGTTGAAGTTGCTGTGACACTCCTTTATGATAATGTCATATACGCAGAGAAGAGGAACATACTTGTCGATGAGACAATTCAAGAAGAGGTACGCCAACTTGTGAAATTTCATGAGACAATCCAACAGGAAAAGCTAAAGAAGACACGTACGGACATCGAACCCACAACACCCCCTCCAGATAATTTCCGTGAGCTCAGTGTGTTTCCAACCTCTAATGAACTTACAGATAATTCTCTTCGTCTTTACCTTCGAAAACACATTAAGAAGGGAAAGTATGAAAGTGTCGAACATTATCTTGACGTCCAATTTCGTCTTCTTCGAGAAGACTTTGTCCGCCCACTTAGAGAAGGCATTAGTGAGTATAGAATGGCAACAGCTCGACCAGGAAAACGTGACAAACGCTTCCAAGACATTCGTCTATACTATGATGTAACACTAGACGAACCACTGTACACACAAAGTGGAGTCACGTACAGGATTCACTTCGATGAGACTAAATTCAAAGGCGTTCGTTGGCAATCGTCGAAGCGGCTAATCTATGGTTCACTCGTCATCTTGTCACCTGATGATTTCAAGACCCTCGTCTTCGGCACAGTTGCAAACCGAAAGCCTGAGGATTTGGCTAAAGGCTTCATTGAAATCAAGCTCGAGAGGGACGAGGAAATTGCAGAGATCTTCACTGAAAATACATTCATCATGGCAGAATCTTCAGCATACTTCGAAGCTTACCGACATGTCCTGAGCCGCATCAAAAATGTCACTGAGCAGTCAATGCCCCTAACTGATTACATCATATCAGCATCAACAAAAGCTAGTCCACCTGCCTACATCCGGAACGATCGCTCCATTAAATATGACCTATCATCCATCGTCTCTGATAAAGTTCCAAATGCAAAGCACACAGCAATGCGTATGAAGACCGTGAGGATTCTCGATGGTCATGTATGGACAAGACTAGGGAACACTGGTCTTGATGAGTCCCAGCTTCGAGCCGTGCAAGCAGCACTTACTCAAGAGATGACGATCATACAAGGCCCACCTGGTACTGGAAAAACTTACATCGGGTTGAAGATAGTTCACACTCTTCTCGATAACAAGCGTATTTGGAAAGAAGCTCAAGTTCTAGGACTGGCCGGACCCGCAGGCCGTGCGAACAAACCAATCCTACTCGTCTGCTATACAAACCATGCTTTAGATCAGTTTCTGGAAGGAGTTGCAGAGTATAATAGTGAAGGTATCGTGAGAGTTGGTGGTCGAAGTTCTAGCGAGGCTCTGAAGCGGTTCAACCTCAATTCACTCAGGAGCTCAAAGCTTCGAGAAGAGACACCTCGACACGTGAGACGTAGAATCGGAGAGGTTCGTGGCGAAATCGAAGGTCTCGGGAGAGAAGTCAAAGGCCTTCAGGACAAGATTAACCATACGAGGAAGGGACTACTTCATGAAAGAGTACTCATGAAGCACATGACTGACGCACAAGAAAGAAGCCTCAACCAAGGAAATGTCTATGCAGTAGATGGCCAGTCCCTTCTCGTCCATTGGCTCCTTGGTGATATTCAGATGAGACTTCCACCTGAGGAGCTTGATGTTCCTGAAGATAACGGACCACCAAATGAAGACGAAAATGACGAAGGAGAAGAAGAGCTTGATATCTTAGAGGAGGCAGATCTCCTTGACGAGATGAGGCGCCTGGACGTTGACGACCAACGAAATAGAATATTCACAGGCGATGCGAATGCCAACTTTGATGATGACACTTTGGCTTTCCGACTTAACGATCTTGACAACTTGGAAGCGGGAGGGTGGCAACAAGACCGACGGCAGCTCAGAAATAGGAAGCACAACTTGGAGAGAAAGCTCAGGAGTAATGAAAGAATGTCGGACCAAGAGGCAAACACCGTTAGGAACGTTTGGGGTCTTGAAGAAGGAAACCGATGGAGGTTATACCGCTATTGGGCTTATTTACATCGCCATGAATCTCTTCGTCAGCTCGTGGATATGCAACGGCAATTCACAAATGTTTGTCAGGAGCTTCGCGAGGCACGCAGTCAAGAAGATTTTGAAATCCTCAAGAATGCCTCGGTCGTTGGAATGACAACAACTGGAGCTGCAAAGTTCCATATGCTACTTCAGAGAATCCAGCCGAGAATTATGGTGGTCGAGGAAGCTGCAGAGGTCTTAGAAGCCCACATTGTGACTGCATTGACTGAGTCATGTCAACATCTCATATTGATTGGAGATCACCAACAACTTCGGCCAAGTCCTACGGTCTTCAAATTAGCTACGCAGTATAACCTGGACATATCTCTGTTTGAACGTATGATCAACAATGAAGTACCTTATCAGCAACTGGTTCTTCAACATAGGATGAGACCTGAAATTTCTCGACTCATGAGGATGGAAAGATTGTACCCATATCTCCAAGATGACGTCTCTGTGAAGAAGTTGGACGATATCCATGGGGTTACAAAGAACATCTTTTTCCTTCATCATGAAATGGAAGAAGATTCTGTGGATGAAATGAAGAGTCACTCCAACATTCACGAGGCAAAGTTCTTGGTAGGACTTTGCAGGTACTTCTTGCAGCAGGGCTACCTTCCAGAGCAGATCACGATCTTGACTACCTATTCCGGTCAACTCTTTGCCTTTAAGATTTTGATGAAAAAGAATGACTTTGAAGGTGTCAGAGTTGCTACAGTTGACAACTTCCAAGGAGAGGAAAACGACATAATTCTACTCTCTCTCGTTCGCAGCAACAAACAGGGAAGTGCTGGCTTCTTGAAGATCGACAACAGAATCTGCGTAGCGCTCTCGAGAGCAAAAAAGGGTCTGTACTGCATCGGAAATTTCAAACTCCTTGCACAACAAAATCCAACTGGGCCAAGCTTGTGGAGGGAAATCGTGAAGGACGCTGAAATCTATGGTACCATCGGAAAATCCCTTAAGCTCCAGTGCAGAAATCACACTGGGACACAAAATGAGGTTTCATGTGAAGCGGATTTTTCAAAAGTCCCAGCAGGCGGTTGTTCCGTACCATGTGAGGCACGTCTTACCTGTGGTCATGTTTGCCGGATGCCATGCCACCCCACCGACATGAAACATGAAAACTACAAGTGCCGTCAAAAGTGTATTCAGACAATGCCTTGTGGTCACGTCCAGAAAGAGCCTTGCTACAAAAGCAGCTCAGAAGTAATCTGCGAATCTCCATGCCGCAGGAGACTGGATTGCGGGCATCAATGCAAAGAGCTGTGTGGAAAGGGCTGTACACTGGTCTGCCAGGAAATGATTCGTCGGTCTGACTGGCCTTGTGGCCATAATGTCCTCGTCAAATGCTCTGATGGCCCCGAGTCCTGTTCGAAACCATGTGATACGATTCTGAGTTGTGAACATCCGTGCAAGGGTTTATGCGGCGAGTGCCGCCAAGGACGTCTTCATGCATTCTGCCAAGAAAAATGTGATCGTACACTCGTTTGCGGTCACTCATGCCACCCCACCGACATAAAACATGAAAACTACAAGTGCCGTCAAAAGTGTACTCAGACAATTTGCCCCTTAGGTCATCGATGCATGAAACAGTGCTACCAACCTTGTGACACGCAGTGCAAAAAACATGTCGATAAGACACTGCCTTGTGGTCACGTCCAGAAAGTGCCTTGCTACAAAAGCAGCTCAGAAGTAATCTGCAAATCTCCATGCCGCAGGAGACTGGATTGCGGGCATCAATGCAAGGAGCTGTGTGTAAAGAGCTGTACAATGATCTGCGAGGAAATGATTCGTCGGTCTGACTGGCCTTGTGGCCATAATGTCCTCGTCAAATGTTCTGCTGGCCCCGAGTCCTGTTCGAAACCATGTGATACGACTCTGAGTTGTGAACATCCGTGCAAGGGTTCATGCGGCGAGTGCCGCCAAGGACGTCTTCATGCATTCTGCCGAGAAAAATGTGATCGTACACTTGTTTGCGGTCACCCATGCCGGTCGACATGTGCTGCGGATTGTCCACCTTGTTCAAGGAAGTGCGAAAACAGATGTCAACATAGCAAATGCAAGAAAGATTGTGGAGAACCTTGTGTCCCGTGTGCAGAGAGGTGCATCTGGCGATGTCAACATTTTCGCTGTAGGGCACAATGTGGAAAACCATGCGACAGACGTGCGTGTGATGACCCTTGTACACGCCTGCTGAAGTGTGGCCACCCTTGCATCGGACTCTGTGGTGAACCATGCCCCAAGAAGTGCAGAATCTGTGATAAGGAGGAAGTAACTAGGATCCTCTTTGGCGACGAAGAGGACGATGATGCTCGGTGAGATTTAATTTTGCTTTTTCGCAAATACATTAAAAGAGATTGTAAGGAGGTTGGGTCGTAAATATGTCATATATCTTTAGAGTTATGTTCATATATAAAAGAAAGTATAAAATATCTTGTCATAAAGTTTTACTTACGAAAAGAAAAGAATGAAATGCTAATTCGAAGAATGGAGTGCAAATGCTGGACAGTTTCGATAAGCAAAAAAAAGGAGAAGAAGAAAACAAAGAAAAGAATGAGAATTACTAATGACGATTTGATACAGAAATCTTACCTTTACTCTTTAATTACGTGTGCCATCAATTAACATATTTTAACGATTTAACAATAATATTCTTTCTCAAGTGTTACGTTCTGAACTTCGCTTCCGATTTATTCTAAACTCATCAAAAACATCATTTAGTAGAGTCAATGGAAAACAGGCAGAAAAGATGGTCAGGAAGAACAAGAGAGTGGAATTACAAATGAACGGAAATAGATAAATCACGCAAATACAACATTCCGCCCATATCATCTCTCCTGTTCAGGTTTGTGGAGTTAGAGGACTGTAAGCACGTGATTGAAGTGGATGCCCTGGACCAATGGATGAAGACGGATAGTGGAAGCAAGGACACGTCAGAGGCGACCTCCATTAAGGTATCCAATAATTGTTTGTCGTTATAATTTTGTTATACAGTTCCTTCGATGGCCTATGTTATCGTGGTGGAAAACAATTGACCTTTTTCTTTTGCTCATTTTTTCATTTCGAATTTTCATTTCGATTTTTGAATAATTAGAGGTTGCCTCTCAACGATAAAGTTGAGTTCTGGTCGTGTGATTGCATTGTGAGAGAAAGGGTGTGAAATTGATCAGATAAAGTTGATCATGTAGCATATAAGTACTGGTGTGTACTGCAAGGTTCCTGGAGTCTCGGTAAAGTAATAAAGCACTGTACGCAGAAAGGTGTATATGGGACTATATAAACATGGGGCATAAAACTCGAGCCTCATATTTAAAACTGTTTTCATACTTAGAATATAAAGGCATTTGAAGAGCCAGGCTTTTCAGGGAACATTTCCCCCCTGATGTTCTTCCACACTTGCATCATAACAATGATAACGCTCACAAATTATTTTTCACCGCTCCCCAGAACTCAACCTTTTCTTTAAGTATAAAATATTTCCACGTGATCTAACCAATCATTTTTTCATTACCCTAAATAAAATAGAAAGAAATACAAAACAAATTGAAGATGAAAATGCCAATCTCGACTCATTTTTGAAAACGAATGCTTCCCCATACTAGGCCATTTACGAACTTTTTTGTTTCCTTTGATAGCTGAAAGAGTGTCCATGGTGCAAAACTCCGATTAGACGCAATCTGCGATACGGAAACCCCATCAAACAAGCACTGAATGATATAAATGCTGTTAAAAGAACCATCTTCGGCAACGAAAGCACAATCCACTATCTCCGTCAGAACCTACAAGAAAAATTTCGTCGAGAAGTTGAGAACATGGATATGTTAGCCATCGCAATGGTTAAGAAACTGTTCCTTCGAAAGATGGATGCCCGGCGTTTCCACGACATGGTCAGTTCGACGTCTGCGTTGAGCCATGGACAAATCACCGCTTTGGAAAATAGAGTCCGCTTTCTGGAGGAAATGAGAGACGTGGCTGAAGCATTGCAATCGCTGCGATCTCCATCCCTAAATCAGCAGTACATGAAGCAGATGAAGAGTGAGATAGCTGTCTTGCAGACATGGTTGTGCCAGGAACCCATCAACAGGATGTCCCAGCAGCAGACGGATGACGCCAACAGAGAAGCAAAGAGGCTCCATCTAGCCCTGATTCTCTTCCGGACCCTGGTCGAGAAACCAGCTGCTCGTGACAAAGCCAGCCAAGAGGTAAAAGCCGCCGAGCTTCAACTCTTCGATGGAAAGGCTTTGAATGCCCAGCGAGCAGATGAAGTCAAAAGTCTACTCAAGATGATCATTTCCAAGTCCGGTGGGTTGGGAATTAGCGATAAAGAGAGGAAGGATATAGTCGCCGCCATGGGTCTGGCCAAAGGTCATTGGTTTAAATGCCCCCAAGGGCATGTCTACGTTATTGGGAATTGTGGTGGTGCCCAACAGGCGAGCAGTTGCCCTGAGTGTGGTCTAGGAATTGGGGGCACCCAATACCGACTGATGGAGGGCAATAGGCTTGCGTCAGAGATGGACGGGGCGCAACAGGCAGCATGGCCGCCGCGATAGCATCGCGAATTTCGACCTGATTAATTAGAATTACAAATAATACTCGATAACATTTGGTGAGAATGTAGGCTGTTCTAATATTCTACGTCTCGTAGACAGCTTTATTTCCCTTCTTTCTCCGATATTCCTCTCATTCAGTTTAAATATTTAAGATGTTCGGCATTTTTACAAGTAACCGTCGAAATTTAAGTGAAGTAGAAATCGAATACTCCTTCTCGTGACGTGATTTCTCATGAAATTTTCAATAGAGATTTTGTCGATGTGATTTTAGTTATTTGAAGTCATCTTATTTATGTGTGTGTGATTTCATCCTCGATTATCCCAACCGAGAATCCAGAATACAGTTTAAAGTGAGAAAATAAAAAATATTGTTACTTGAACATACGAAACAATCGAGCATTTAAAACAAAATGTATATAATTGTGTGTGTGTATATATATATATATATATATACGGGACTTTCTTGTAAATTTATCGACAGAACTGCAAGTTGTATCATTTATACATTTGTCAAAACTTGTTGTGCATTACATCTTACTTAACGAGTAAATAAAAACATGTATATTACTTGATTATCAGTTGGTAAACTGCAATTATTGTACGTGTGACATATTTTCTTAACGATATGAACAACTACTTAAGTTTAGTATAATTTCGGCGACCATCACATAAATATTCCTGGTATGTTTGACCATACTCCTATTAAAGATCAGGAGGTAATATATATTACACATCGGAATGCAAGTGTTTGCAAATGATTGTGGAAAAGATGTGTTATATTTGTCAACTGCTAGATAAAATATGACATTACTTTATAAATAGCGCATCACAGCGTTTCCGTTATCCTCATCATTAGAGACGTTATACTTATCACCTATCAAATATATAAGTCATTTCAAAACCAATTTGTATATTTTATTGCAGTTATCGTATTGTTAGTCTTAAATCCTGAAGTTATTGTTCATGTACGTGCAAAGATGTCTAATTTATCACATTGCATGTTTTGCAAGGTTATGAAAACTGTAAACGGGAAAAAGCTTCGTTGAATTTGAAATTAAAACAAGAATAAGTTATATTGTTATATCTGAATTAAATTTGGAAATCAAAGATTGAAAAACTCATTGCATAGTGATCGAGTACGTTCCACTTACTCAAACGGTATGTCACAGAGTTGCGTTTTATCGATTAAAATTAATACATCATTTCTGTTTTTTATCATTATTATTATAATTGTTTGCTTTTGATAAACCACTGTACATGTAAATTCATAGTACACTTTCCCTTTACGATAGACGCAGGAAGGCAACACATTAAAAAGAGGGAGAGATTTAGAGATGAAGACGCATTGGAACGATTTTCAATAATGCATACAATGTTACCAATAAAGTTGGAATATTTGTCTTCACCTCCTTTCATTATAAATAACTGTTACACTTATTCTTCATAACATTTCTATCTTCTTAAAGCTTTATTGATCAATCTCTATGACTCTTTAGATCTATAAAAGTATGAGAATATATAAATGTTACCTTCATCTATAAATAATAAATCATGTTATCACAATTATTTCATCAGAAGAGGTCGAGAAAAAGTATTCCAACTTCATGGGTAACAGTGTACAGGTGTATTTCTATTCTATGTCATTGACAAACAGTGACAGGCTATGTGTAAGTCTGTTCAAGTGTGAGTCTAGGATTTTCACGCATGTTCAAGAACAATTTATGATTATTTTATCAAAGCACTGCAACAAACGTATGATTTGCAGGTAAGGGATGGGCAAAATGATTATGATTTTATAGATAAAGAATTAAAAGAAATATTTGTTAGACCAAAAATTACTATACTCATTAGAAAACAACGAGAATTTCAATTTAAATTATTGCATGGAGCCATATACACTAATGAGCATCTTCATAGATTTAGTTTTGTAGGTGATAATTTATGTTCGTTTTGTAAGCAGGAAATAGAAACATACAAACATTTATTTTTATCTTGCGGGAGCGTTCAAAGGATATGGCGGGCTTTAATACAACTTTTTGAGTTAGATGAAATTAAAGATTTAGAATGGCGAGATGTATTTGTTGGGTTGGTAGGTAGTTCATATAGAATAAAAATGTGTAATACTATCATTTTCATGGTGAAGTATGTTACATTTATGTCAAGATCGGGGGGGGGGGGGCGAGTACCAACTTTAGAAAAGATGATTATTTTTTTTTAAGTATAGGGATGAGGAAAAGAAAATAGCAATTCAAATGGGAAAGCTGGGATCACATTTCTTAAAGTGAGAGCAGCTTAAGATTAATTAAGATTGTTTTCTTCTTCTCCACCGTGAGCCTGTTAAAAGGGTAACTCTATTTTGCGGCCTGGATAACTTATTTAGTATATTTTTCTTGAGTTGAGAATGTTAGCAGACATCCACTGAGTGAGTAGTGTGTGTGTGGGGGGGGGGGGTGGGTGGGTGAGTATGTTTGTGTGATGGAGGGGGGCAGGGAGGGGGCAGGATTGTTCCAGTAAAATTACCTCCAGATTTGTTTAAGTTTTTTTTGTTTGTATATAAGTGTATAACATTTACAATTGACATATTATGTGTAGGTACTTATACGTTTACTTTGTTGCTAAGTTATATATATACTGCAAATAAGTTTGTGTTTAATTATGTTTATGTAAAAGCATCAATATTGAACACGTTTATTTTATTCAATTGTATGTTATGGTTTGTAATTGCACATTTGGAAATAAAACAAAATTGTTAAAAAAAAAAAAAAAAATATGTGTGTGTAATGAGAGAGGAAAAGAGAGAGAAGATGTATGGGTGTGCGTGTGTGTATATATGAGAGAGGGAGAGAGAGAGAGAGAGAGACAAGGTGTGTATGTTGTTGGTGAGAGAAAGAAAGAGAAGAGGTCTATATGTATGATATATATATAACATATGTGTTTGATGTGTGCGTGCGTGTATGTGTGTGTTTGAGAGAGAGAGAGAGAGAGAGAAAGAAGAGGTGTGCAAATGTGAGAGATATAGAGAGAAAAGAGGTGTGTGTAGGTGGGGGGGGGGGGGATAGGGGTGTAAAATAGGCAACAATGGCATTTCACAAATTGTATGCGAACGCTTGTTATTATTTCGCAATACCCGGTTATGTGCAATTTTCTCCAGAGAGATGTTGCGTAATAGCATGTAGACAATGTCAGAGCAGCTTTTATTTATTTACCAATACCATATTAGGCCTAGACAAGGGCAACGATTTCTTTTCATGACCAGGGGAGGGGGGGGGGGGGGAGAAATGCGAGGGGCGAGGGAGCATATAGCGTAAACTGTACTTGCGTGATACCAACGGAATACACATTTTCTACAATACTTGCTTGTAGGCCTACATTTTGAAGGATATTATGCAAGGGAGCGTAGCGACCGAGCGAGACATTTTTTGCATTTTTATTAATCGTTAGGCTGCACTCTTGGGCCCTCCAAAACCGAAAAAAGTTTGACGTAGTTTTTAGTGTAAGTATTTGCTTTACATATTTTTTGCATTTTTTCAAATTTTCCAAGGGGGGGGGGGGGGGGGGGGCGAGTCCCCCACCCCCCAGGATCGCCGCCCCTGGCCTAGGCATACATTATTTGAAAATAGTGGTTGTCTTTCAGGAATTCATGGTATCAATTTACGTTATGATAAATCGGATGCGATTAAAAAATTAACACAATCAATACAAATTATC